>JAVIAB010000156.1:14066703-14289203 GCA_032433765.1 Megaustenia siamemsis | reverse complement strand
TTGACGGGATCTGCCATTGCACAGAGAAGCTTACAATGGATGGAAATGATACTGTGACATTCTAGAGACTATCTTTCACAGAAAGGCGACAACGAAGCGGAGGATAAGCCACGTGTCAAAGAAATGTTGGAACGTGACGCTAAGAAGGGAGAAAGTAGAAATAGCATCCTTGGTGGAAAGAACGCAAAACGTTCAATCAATACATGATTAAAACTATCTGTAGACGAATACTTCAATGGTTGCTGGAACGGGCATCAGAACGGATATGGGAATATCTCGACCACAGTTATTCCAGTCCGAGTTAAAGACCAAAGACTGATTGATTGCTAGACTGTCTCGCTTACTTATTCAATTATTACCTCGCTCGATCCTGCTGTCTAACTCACTCACTCACTCACTCACTCACTCACTCACTCACTCACTCACTCACTCACTCGCTCACTCACTCACTCTCTCACTCACTCACTCACTCACTCACTCACTCACTCACTCACTCACTCTCACACTCACTCGCTCGCTCACTCACTCACTCACTCACTCACTCACTCACTCACTCACTCACTCACTCACTCACTCGCTCACTCACTCTCACACTCACTCACTCTCACACTCACTCACTCACTCACTCACTCACTCACTCTCACTCACTCACTCACGCTCACTCACTCACTCACTCACAAATTCACTCACTCACTCACTCATTCACTCTCACACACTCACTCACTCACTCACTCACTCATTCACTCACTCACTCACTCATTCACTCACACACACACACTCACTCACTCACTCTCACACTCACTCACTCACTCACTCACTCACTCTTGTCTTTCAACCCCTCTTCCAAACCTCTTTCCACACAGATTCATCATTGCCATTTCTACTTCCTGCTTTAATCAGAGTTCATTTCCCTGACCGCTGCCCTTTTACCACAATCAACCTAATGTCATTCAACACTTCCTATCTGTGAACCAAATCGTTCCTGTGTAGCTAGATACCAACGCTTTGATACGGGACTAAACTATACCACTCTATTTAACTCCAATAAAATCTTCAATGACTGCAATTAAGAATTTCAATTTATTACAACAACCACGCGTCATGCAACAGTTTAGATGTGGTTCCTCGCGATGGCCACGGCGTGCAGCTAAAGCTAAAACCACTTTTCCGCTGGCTGAAAAGCTGACGTACAGTGTTCGAAGCCCGCGGTAGACAGAAAGGATCTTTTCTATCGGGGGTGAAATAAATCCTGAGTCTCACACGTCGTGGCGACTGCTTGACCAAGCGGCCTTTATCCCTCTGGTTCTATCGTTGCCCCCCGACATACACCAGCAATGGTACTATGTGTCGTAAAGATAGATAGATAGTAATTTTAATTGTGTAAGGTGGGGGGAGGGGGCCCTCAGAAGCCTAGTTGGGAAAACCACCCGACTGGGCTACCGACGTTCGGGCAACCCGTGTTCGATTCCCGCTGGGAGCAGTGTGAATTGTACTCGTGGTTAGAAATAAAATACCTCCGCGGTCGACCCAGCCGCTGGCAGAAATGGGTACCAGGGTATAGTACTCTGGGAAGGTGATGAATGCCGCCTCGCATCGAGAGTTTCGATGCTTGAAGCGACACATACCAGAAGTCTCCGAACACTTCTAGATAGGCGGCCGAGCACATATGGGTGGAAACTCGCGTGCTAAGACGCCGGTTCAAGTCTCGTATTTTACCTTCACGTTTAATTGTGTAATTCATATTGTATATAATGGTGGAAAATGTAAGACAGAAATAAACAAAAGAGTATGAATGAGAAAAATGCTATTTTAATAGCATGAAAAGTATAACCAAGTAGATAACATCAGAACTAAAGCTACGAATTGTAAAATGTTATGTCTACTCTACATTTTTGTAGCCGTTAACGTAAAGTACGAGCATACAGCTGTGTTGCTATAAGGCGTCTGGCCTTCCCAAGCTAAATAGTATCTTTTCTCTATGTCGTGATCTCTCTTTCCCTGTATTTTGCCAATTGTAACCAAGTATTCCAACTTTCCTCTTCTCATGATGCAGAAAAATGTGGATTGTTTCTTTCTGATGTTTATAGGAGCTCCCTTTTTTGTGTTGGTCGCTTTGAGAATATCTTCGTTGGTCTTTTTAGCTGTCAAAGAACTCTCAACATTCTTCTGAGAAATCCTATTTCTGTGT
Source organism: Megaustenia siamemsis (assembly GCA_032433765.1). Lineage (NCBI taxonomy): Eukaryota > Metazoa > Mollusca > Gastropoda > Stylommatophora > Ariophantidae > Megaustenia > Megaustenia siamemsis. The sequence continues at coordinate 14,287,015 of JAVIAB010000156.1, read as the reverse complement.
CCTCTAATAGTTTTTTCATTTGATTCTCAACTGTCCATAATTCGCTTCCTTAGGTCAGTATTGGCATTATATAGTACGATGACCTCTCTTCATCATTTCTATGTATATATATATATATATGCATATATATATATATATATATATATAATATATATATATATATATGGAGAGAGAGAGAGAGAGAGAGAGAGAGCGTGTCTTGTATGCACGAACACAATTTTCAAAGAGTGGAGGAGACGAGTAGGTACAGTAGTTGCCAGATACTTACCCGTGAGTATGGCAGAAATACATAGATAATTGCTGTTACTGGGATGAAGATAATCCCAAAAGGCACCATGATCAGCTTAACTGGGAAATTCTGATGCTGGAACCAGGAGGCCCCCGAGTACCACATGCTGGCCAGATGTTCCTGACAGCTGGCGTGAGAAATAAACTAGAAGTGGGGTGGTGGATGAGAGAGGAAAATTAAATTTGGCTGCAGATTTTTTGATTATTTGGCTACCAACGGCCATTATTATAAGGGAAGTTATGAGAGATGGTTATTACGTGTAATCTATATTTAGTTAGCCATTATCTTCCTTTTACAATAGGTATATCTAATGTTTGGCTGCAGTTTTGCATTGTTTATTGGTGATTATCAGTGGGTGATATTTACATGGTTTCTTCATTATTTATTATGTTCCCATTATGTTACATTCTGTCTTAGACAATATGTTATGTTATGATAGGCCACGGCCACAACGTGAACAATCTGTGACATGCGGTTTACAGTTTCAATAGCAGAAACGGAGAACGAACGAGAAGAAATGATAGACATAATAATAGTGAAATAAAGCAACAAGAAAGGTCTCAGACTGAATAATCAGAAAACAGAAGTAATGGTCACATCAAAGAAACAATCATCATCATCATCGTACAGTATAATATATGTATACAATAAACAAGACAAATCTTAAACAAGTGCAACACGTCAAATACTTGGGCACAATAATAACATCAGATGGAAGATGCACAACAGAAATAAAAAGCAGAATATAGACAGAAATGAAAAACATCTTATGCAGCAAGTCTATGTCGAGAGAAGGGCGAAATAGACATTGTCGGTGCTATAGAGAGCTAATTATAAGCTATGGAAGCGAATCATGGACAGTAGGCAAACAAACAAAAAGATAATCAGAGGTCACAGAGATGAATTTCTTAGAAGAATGTTGAGAGTTAACGGAACAGCTAAAAAGACCAACGGTGACATTCTTAAAGAGAAAACAAACACAATTTGGGAGCTAGTAAACAAACACAACTTGGGAGCTAGTAAACAAACACAACTTGGGAGCTGGTAAATAAACACAACTTGGGAGCTGGTAAACAAACACAACTTGGGAGCTAGTAAACAAACACAACTTGGGAGCTGGTAAACAAACACAACTTGGGAGGTCGTAAACAAACACAACTTGGGAGCTAGTAAACAAACACAACTTGGGAACTGGTAAACAAACACAACTTGGGAGGTCGTAAACAAACACAACTTGGGAGCTGGTAAACAAACACAACTTGGGAGGTCGTAAACAAACACAACTTGGGAACTGGTAAACAAACACAACTTGGGAGGTCGTAAACAAACACAACTTGGGAGGTCGTAAACAAACACAACTTGGGAGGTCGTAAACAAACACAACTTGGGAGGTCGTAAACAAACACAACTTGGGAGCTAGTAAACAAACACAACTTGGGAGGTCGTAAACAAACACAACTTGGGAGCTGGTAAACAAACACAACTTGGGAGGTCGTAAACAAACACAACTTGGGAACTGGTAAACAAACACAACTTGGGAGGTCGTAAACAAACACAACTTGGGAGGTCGTAAACAAACACAACTTGGGAGGTCGTAAACAAACACAACTTGGGAGGTCGTAAACAAACACAACTTGGGAGCTAGTAAACAAACACAACTTGGGAGGTCGTAAAGAAACACAACTTGGGAGCTGGTAAAGAAACACAACTTGGGAGCTGGTAAAGAAACACAACTTGGGAGCTGGTAAACAAACACAACTTGGGAGCTAGTAAACAAACACAACTTGGGAGCTGGTAAAGAAACACAACTTGGGAGCTATTAAACAAACACAACTTGGGAGCTAGTAAACAAACACAACTTGGGAGCTGGTAAACAAACACAACTTGGGAGCGAGTAAACAAACACAACTTGGGTGCTGGTAAACAAACACAACTTGGTAGCTAGTAAACAAACACAACTTGGGAGCTGGTAAACAAACACAACTTGGGAGCTGGTAAACAAACACAACTTGGGAGGTCGTAAACAAACACAACTTGGGAGCTGGTAAAGAAACACAACTTGGGAGCTGGTAAGCAAAACATCAAAAAGAAACAATCAACATTTTACGATACTTCACGAGAAGAGGAAAGTTGGAATACTTGGTTACAACTAGCATAATACAGGGAAAGAGAGATCGTGGACGACAAAAAGAGAAGATAATAGGTAACACGGTATTGTGGCATAGAAAAAAGTTCATAATAAATTTGATGGGATCCACGGTGGGTAGAGTATTGTGGAAGGACATGATCGCCCACGCTAACCGATATGGCACATGATAATGGTGAAATGACAACGATATTTCAATATTTGTTAAAACTAGTATCCTCATTTAACTCTGTATTGATTGTTTCTGATACATAAAACGTAGGTAGATAGGTAGAATTATCAATATGTAGAATTGGATAGAAAGAAAAGATAACAAAGTTTTAAAACAACTGAAAATAAAAAGAGAACTACTAAATACAATTAAGACAAGACAAATGAAATTTTTGGGGCATGTTAAAAGACACAACAACCTACTAAAAGTAATATTGGAAGGGAAAATACAAGGTAAAAGAGGCAGAGGCAGACCAAGACTAACATGGACGAGTAACATCAAAAGATGGACAAGTCAATCTATGACAGCCTGCACCATCAAAGCAAGAAACAGAGTAGCATGGCGATCCATGGTAGCCAGCCTTCGTTGCGGAGAAGGTACTCGATGATGATGATGAAGAAAACGTAGGTGTGGTTATATGTGACACAGAAACACTCACCTTCTTCTGCTCGTACCGGATCGCCATCTTGATCCTGGCCAGGTCCCGCGTGTCCGTACCTCCATGAAGTGCAGACATCACCTCCTCGTTTGTCCGGCACTGGTCCAGTAGGTCCACAGCGAAGTTCTTACACTTGTCACTCAACTTTCTGTACTCATTCTGCAGACAGTTGCCAGTTTCTTACTCCTTTCTATAGCAACAAGCCACACTTCAATGATATTAAATAACACGCAAATATTGTTCCCTTACTCGTGACAGCTTAAGGGACAGAGTAAGAAACACTGACCTGAGGAAGAAACTCGAAATTGAACCAGCCATCGAATACATAAAGAAACAACAGATAAATTGGTTCGGCCACATAACAAGATAACAAGAACTAACAATGAATCAAAGAGCCATAAACAAACGCTACGAAAACGCCAGATTAAGAGGAAGACAGAGAAAGAGATGGATAAAGGGAATACTATAGTCACTAGGAAGAATAAAATCAGAAGAGGCCAACAGACAAGCAAAGAATCGCAGATTGTTTCTCCCCTCGACGCCAACGGCAGCAGAGGAAGGATAGAAGAAGAAGAACTCGTGACAGTAATTTTTTAACAAGATAAGTTCTAGGTTTTTTTTTTTAAATGGTAGTTATAGGATCTCTTTCAGTAAATAATAATTAATGATTTTTATAATAATTTAGCTCCTTAACTCATTAACTCCGGAACCATGTTGCTAGTGTAGACAGAATAGGCAGAGGAGAAATAAGTAGAGTAAAGAATGCATAAACACATGTCGTAGGATCAATAAAAATAAGTTGCTACTTTCAGGCCCTTTGGTCTTATGTCTTTTGGCGGGTGCTGTAGCGGCTATGATTGGGACTGCAGCTGCCTTCCTTTGTTTGGATATCCGATGAGATGTTAATTTGGATGATTCCACTGGCACGGGCAATTCAACAATTATGGATTTTCATTCCTTTGTTTGGATATCCAATGAGATGTTAATTTGGATGATTCAACTGGCACGGGCAATTCAACAATTATGGATTTTCATTCCTTTGTTTGGATATCCAATGAGATGTTAATTCGGATGATTCAACTGGCACGGGCAATTCAGCAATTATGGATTTTCATTCCTTTGTTTGGATATCCAATGAGATGTTAATTCGGATGATTCAAATGGCACGGGCAATTCAGCAATTATGGATTTTCATTCCTTCGTTTGGATATCCGATGAGATGTTAATTTGGATGATTCCACTGGCACGGGCAATTCAGCAATTATGGATTTTCATTCCTTTGTTTGGATATCCAATGAGATGTTAATTCGGATGATTCAACTGGCACGGGCAATTCAGCAATTATGGATTTTCATTCCTTTGTTTGGATATCCAATGAGATGTTAATTCGGATGATTCAAATGGCACGGGCAATTCAGCAATTATGGATTTTCATTCCTTCGTTTGGATATCCGATGAGATGTTATTTTGGAGGATTCCACTGGCACGGGCAATTCAGCAATTATGGATTTTCATTCCTTTGTTTGGATATCCGATGAGATGTTAATTTGGATGATTCCACTGGCACGGTGCAATTCAGCAATTATAGATTTTCATTCCTTTGTTTGGATATCCGATGAGATGTTAATTTGGATGATTCCACTGGCACGGACAATTCAGCAATTATGGATTTTCATTCCTTTGTTTGGATATCCGATGAGATGTTAATTCGGATGATTCCACTGGCACGGACAATTTAGCAATTATGGATTTTCATTCCTTTGCAGTGATACCGGGGCCTTCGACTAACTACAACATAAGCTGGAAAGAATACATTTTAAAGGAACAGATAAGAGACCAATCAAAACAAGAATACGTGTCGAGTTTCATTTTGAAACCATCTGGTAAAAGAAAAACATGGCAAACCGAGAGAATCGATATATGCAGACCAATGAATAGAGAAGGCTCAACCATGGGAGTAAGACACAACCAAGGACTAGCAGCAAATCATCAATCTTGGAGAGGTAAAACATTCGCCCCATGTGCCGTCTTCAAACTGAGAAAAAAACACATGAACATATTTCATCCACGCCTTGATTGGTTTGTTAGGAATATAGTGTTAGTGACCGTCATTTTATAGACAGAAAAATCGGACCTCAAATTGTGAGCTACATATTTAATGCCACCCAGTTCAGACTTCTGCATAGTTTATATTCATAATAAACAGACATAGGGAGAAAGAAATTGATGAAAGATAGTCATTCAACAAAAAAAAAATTGGATTTCAGATTCTTGGAGAACACACTGGAATTGTGAGGAGAATTGCTTCCGAGTTAGTTAATTAAGCAACATTTTTAGGGTCTGGTAAATGGCAATACGTTTGTGGTCATTATGTGCCCAATCCATTTCATTTTCGTGACATATTAACGGATATTTGAATTATGTTTTTTTTTAATGGACAAAAAGACCATTGGAGGAATCATCATTATCATGTGCCATACCGGTTGGCGAGGCGATCATGTCCTTCCACAAACTTCTATCTACCGTGCATTGTATCAGTTTTCGTTCGCCAGCTTTCACCTCTGAGGAAGTCCCTAGTGACTAGGAACTGAATTTTGCGTGTTAATCCGTTTTCCCCTAGCAGCAGTGTGCACAGGGGTCTCTCGCCGCACAGGCAGATAACTCCGTCTTCGGAGGTACTCTCATTCTTCCGTCGATGAGTAATTGACGTTTCAAGCCGGGCCTCGGTGCTGAGACCAGGGGTGGTTGCCGCAGAGAATAACCATAAATACAAATCCCAACTGGTGCAGCCGGGAATTGAACCCACAATCTCTCTGTCTCGAGGCCGGCGTCTTGCCTTTAGACCAACCAGTCCCCCATCATATCAGTTCTGTAGTTGACTGTTTTCCATGCCATGACACCAAGCTATCTAGTATTTTCTCTCTTTGTCATCCGCGATCTCTTTCCCTGTATTTTGCCAGTATTCCAACTTTCCTCTTCTCATGATGTGCCAGAAAAATGTTGATTGTTTCTTTCTGATGTTTCTTAGGAGCTCCCTTTTTGTGTTGGCCTCTTTGAGAATTTCCTCATTGGTCTTTTTAGCTGTCCAGGGAACTTTCAACATTCTTCTGAGAAGTCCCATCTCGGTGGCCTCTAACCATCTTTCGCAGAACACAGTGCAACGTTTTAACAGGTATTCAATCAAGGTGGATCTAACAGACTCTTATTATGATGTTCTGTCTGTGGGGTCGATCAATTCACTTAAACAGACAGCTGTCTTCATGTGAGAGTTTGGAATCCTACTCTGATTGAGTCTTGATCGCAGAGAGAGAGATTTGTTTGTTTACGGTCCGTGATTCACTTCCATAGGCCAGAACTGGCTCTATATAGCATCGCTGAAATCTCTTACTCACTTCTATTGACACGGATACAATGAACAAAAGACGTTTGAAATTGTAATGGGCTTTAGACGTGTGACATGTTAATGGGCATTAGACGGCTGATAGTTTAATGGTATTAGATGTGCGAGTTTAAAGAGAGCATTATATTCATATTATTTTAACAAGAATCTGACTTGTGTTATATTATAAGGAAAATACTTCTGACATTTTAATATAGAAAAGATTTATGTTAAGACATGAGATTTGCGTTATCAGCACTTGATCAAGCTAATGGTAAATACAGCTATTGTTCCGTCCATTTTCCACAAATAGGACTCTGTTAATTACCTTGTGCTCCTTCTCCCTCTCTGCCAGTTTCTGTAAGCTCCGACTGAGCTCAAAAGCTGCATAAATAGGGTCATCACACGACAGACACAAATAAGCTGTACTCGCCAAGCCTCGGTAAGCGTTGAGTCGAGACTTGGAGTGCACTACCCTGAGTTTGGATATGAAAACAGTTTCACGAGTGTACAATGATGGCTACCATCTTAACAACGTGGATATTTATTTATAATAAATAGTAAAAAAAAATGTAAAGTACCCCTGTCACGCCAAGTGGCGTATAGGGAATATGGTGTTAGTGACCATAATATATACAGACCTTCAGCACATGATTTTTTTGGGTAATATGGTCAGTATTACGCCCGTGCCGCTTCACTTTCCCAGAAAAAAAATCCGGTACCCATTTAAGGCTGGGTGAACCCGGAAGCCGTCGGTTGGGATCGAACCCTACCCCTTGTCCTTTGTAGTCCAGTTCAATTTATAATACATAACGTGGTCAATACTACGCCAAGCTACAACACTTTAGCAGAGATAATCTTCTCTGATATCCATTTAGCACGTTAAAGTCAAAAGTGAAGGTTCTCTCCCCTGCCTTGCTAGGCGTATGGGGAATATGGTGTTAGTGACCACATATTTCTATGACCACGGCACATTTTTGGGTGATGTGGTCGGTATCACGCCAGGCCGCCTTTACTTCACAGAATGAACAACTAACAACTCTACTACCGAGACTCTGGCATTTTAGTGTAGAATTATTATACAAATTGAAGTCTTTGAAATGTGCAATCATATAAACATGGGAAAATTTGCGTGCAAGCGGTGAAGTTTTGAATTAGCTAAAAGTTGAAAAAGGAAAAAAAACAAAACAACTACTTAAAACATTGAAGCAAGAAAATAAAAAATTGGAAGACATAGGAAGGGATACGATACCCTATTACAAGTCATCTTGGAAGGGGAAGGTACTAGGTAGACGTGGCAGAGGCAAACCAAGATTGAAGTGGATTGATAACATTAAGATGTGGACAGGTGAACGTATGACAACGTGACACCTTCAGGCAAGTGAAAAAAAAAATGGAGTAAAATATCACTCCATGGTAGCCAACCTTCGATGTGGAGACGGTCATCATCATCATGTGCCATACCGATTAGCGTAGGCGATCATGTCCTTCCACAATTTTCTATCCACAGTGCATCGGCTCAATTATGTGGGTCCGCGATCTCTCTTTCCTTGTATTTTGCCAGTTGTAACCAAGTATTCCAATTTTCCTGTTCTCACGATGTGCCCGAATAAAGGCAAGTGTTTCTTTCTGATGTTTTCTATTAGCTCCTTTTTTGTTTTGGCCTCTTTGTTTTTGTCCTCGTTGGTCTTTTAAGCTGTCGAGGAACCTCTTAACATTCTTCTGGAAACTCCCATCTCTTTTGCCTCTAATCGTCTTTTCAGTTGTTTGTCTACTGTCCATAATTCGCTTCCATAGATCAGAATTGGCTCAAAATAGCACCGAAGGACTCTGTTTTTCTTCCTTCTATTAACATAGACTTGTGGACACGGTACCTAATGAATTATTATTGTTATAGATGACGGAGACGTGGAAGCTAATACAAAGATAAAATGCGATGTCAAAGAAACACGAAGGACAGTGTTGATGACCTGTCAAAGTTCTTGTGGTTGTAGCACTCTGTGCACAGACAGAAGTAGTTGTGAGGTGTTGATATGGTGAAGCCCTTCTGTATCAACATGTGAACAATGTCGAAGTTGTTGCACTGGGCTGCCAGAACAATCGGGGTGATGTCTGGGGCAAAGCTGGAGCTGCTGTCTTCTTGTTCATAGAAACCGTGTTGGAAGTCCATCTGTGGAATGTGTGGGGACATTGTTAAATTGTGGCGGAAGTGTGATGTGGGGGTAATGTTAAATTGTGATGGAAGTGTAGTGTAGGGATAATGTTAAATTGTGATGGAAGTGTGGTGTGGATGTAATGCTAAATTGTGATGGAAGTATGGTGTGGGTGTAATGCTAAATTGTTATGGAAGTGTGGTGTGGGTGTAATGTTAAATTGTTAAGGAAGTGTGGTATGGGTGTAATGTTAAATTGTTAAGGAAGTGTGGTGTGGGTGTAATGTTAAATTGTTAAGGAAGTGTGGTGTGGGGGTAATGTTAAATTGTGATGGAAGTGTGGTGTTCGGGGTAATGTTAAAATTGTGATGGAAGTGTGGTGTTGGGGGTTATGTTGAATTATGATAGCGGTATGTGGGGGTATGATTAAAGTGTGATGGAAGTGTGTAGGGTTTAATATTTTGTTGTGAGAGAAATGTGTTGAGGTAATGCTAAATTCAGTGTGCAGATAATGCTGCAATGTGAAAGAGTTAGAGACATGCAATAAAGAGACACATGCTCGAGCCCTTGTAAAATAATAAAGAAAACTCACATTTTATTTCCCCATGACTTTTTATCTATTTTTCTGAAGTTCGTGAAGTCAGAAAATTTACCTCCAACTCTTTGTCAATTATTGAAATGAAATGGGTACCTCTGGGGCGTCACTGAGTGCAATGAGATCGGTCCTACCAACTTGTCTAAATGATTTCTTGTTTCGTTACCATTTCGTTTAATCATTCCCATTTTCGTCGTTACTTTGAGTGGATTTACTCATCCCTGGTGAGCATTTTAAACCGAAACGGTCGCGACTCACTTGTAACTTTAATTAAACTGCTGTACTGATCTACACCTCTTCTCATTCACTAGTTTCGTTGTGTACGTGTGGCTTTGTGCAGAAGCTGCTCATATTGATCTAAAAGTTGCATTTTAGTTACAGCTCTTTAATGTCCGAAGCCTCGGTGGTTGATTTATTAGTGTGCTCGCTTTCTGATCAGAAAGATCCGGGTTCGATCCCCAGAAGTAGCGGATTTTTTTTATCGAACCGGCATGACGTCGGGGTTCACCCAGTCTCTAAATATGGGTACCAGTGATTTTTCTGACTGTTTTGCGTGATACCGACCACATTACCCAAAAATGTGCCGTGGTCATTGTGATGGAAGTGTGGTTACACATATAACATAAATGAAAGATGTGGTTACGAAAGATGTTGTTACACATACAACATAACACCATATTTTCCATACGCCTAGCAAGGGAGGTGGGATAGGGAACCTTTAGTTTTGACTAGGCTATCTATGTATCTATCTGTCTATCTATCTATCTATCTATCTATCTATCTATCTATCTATCTATCTATCTATCTATCTATCTATCTATCTATCTATCTATCTATCTATCTATCTATCTATCTATCTATCTATCTATCTATCTATCTATCTATCTGTCTGTCTGTCTGTCTGTCTGTCTGTCTGTCTGTCTGTCTGTCTGTCTGTCTGTCTGTCTGTCTGTCTGTCTGTCTGTCTGTCTGTCTGTCTGTCTGCCTGCCTGCCTGCCTGCCTGCCTGCCTGCCTGCCTGCCTGCCTGCCTGCCTGCCTGCCTGCCTGCCTGCCTGCCTGCCTGCCTGCCTGCCTGCCTGTCCGTCTGCCCGTCTGCCCGTCCGCTCGTCTGCCCGTCCGTTCGGCCGCCCGTCCGTCCGTCCGTTCGGTCGCCCGTCCGTCCGTCTGTCTGTCTGTCTATCTATATATCTATCTATCTATTGACCTTTCTAGCCGTGGCCGGCTCAAAGACGTAGACCAAGATACTCCTTCTCTTATCTAATTCTAGCAGTTTTCCATTCTTCTAAAGATATTTGATCAAATCTCGCCATTTGTCTCTTTAACTAGGCTTTACCTACTGTAAATTCACTGTATATGTGCTTGAAGATTACCTCAATAATAGTGTTCACCGTGAAATATGTAACCGAGTAGGTGAATGAAAGCATGGGTCAGGTAACTCACTCGGTACCCATTTCTTAATAGTTGATATAACAGTGGCATAGATAGCGATCGCCAGCAGTTAGTGACAGTACGTAAACACGGACAGTTCATAGCGGCTAGTGGACAAAGCCAGGACGAGTAGGTGGGGGGGGGGGGGGGGAGAGATGAAGGATGGGTAGTACTCGTACATAATAAAGTTCGGGAGAATGGAAATTTTCCTAGCAGTTATTGTAAAGGTGTGGAAAAAAACACTTGGTTTGACCCGTCATGTAAATAGGTTGACAAACAACTTCCAGGACAGGTCAAAGTCATGAAGTAAACATCATTATTTTGAAACTGAGGAGAGGTCAAGCTGGCCAGAGGTTATTTTGGAGTCACAAAAATAGCCTGTTTTGAAAATTCTGAGACATGGGTCAACTGTGGTTCAGGATTTGAAGTCTGATTGGTCAGAGGGTGTTGTTAGTTGTCATCTCGCGCCAACTTCGCGACAATCCATTGGCTGCAAGTATTCCGCGCTCAGATTTATGTAAATGAGATATGAGTAGTTATCCGTCTTTACAACAGGTTTTCAGTAAGTTAGAAGGAAGACAGAGCTATAGTACGTTCAGAAATTCATAATCACACCTGAATTAGTTTTGCGTGATAACCGCTTGTTATTTTGGTTTCAAATTTTGCATGCAATCTTAGAATATTGATGATGCAAAGATTTTGGTATTTTTTATTCCACAAACACAACAGATTTTTACACATCAGCGAATTCCTTTGATCTTTTATGACGATATCACACAAGTTGATTCAAAATTTAGAGTTTACAGTAATCGTGTTAAATTTTCCAGTTTACTGCAATTCTTGTCAGAGGCGTATCTACATAGTGCTTAATTGTGGGTGTTGTTCGTTATGTGTATTTGCAAACATGAATTCAATTGGTTACAATTAGTCTTGTCCTTCGGTCACCATTAGACCCCAGGACGTCATAACTGCAGCTGGAATTGAATTCATCTTAATTTTAATCATTCCGAATCTGACGATTTGTTAAGACCAAGCGCGAGTTGCGTTCGTCTCTCTGGGTCATGAATATCACAATATAAATGCTCCATCTTGGATTCCCTAAGGAAGTGCTGATTTAGTAAAACAGTAACCTTTTGCATAGTTATAAATTTGCATTTCAAACTCATTGTAATTTAGATATAAATGTTGGTATTTAAAGTCAACAAATTGTCTACTGAGTCTTCACAAAATTAATAAAGATACGCCTTCCCTTCGGTAATTAATGCCAGGCCGTGGTGCGTCATGTCGTTAAATAACAATTCAGTTTTGTGCACGGGATTTTCCTGAAGTTAGTGCTTCTGCAATAGCCAAACTATTTTACGTCAACGACCGCACCAAATTAATGTATATATCCTAAAATGGTGTCAAATTAGAACAGGGTGAATTTAATATAACCTAAAGAAGAAAATTTTTAAACTAGATCAAATTTCTCAGAGCAAAAAATATTTCTATAACGTCATCAATATTCTAAGATTGCATGCAAAATTTGAAAACAAAAAAACAAACGGTTATCACGCAAAGCTAATCCAGGTGTGATTATGAATTTCTGAACGGACTATAGTCACAAATAAGAAATGTAGACTAGTAAGGTTAGTCCGATTTCGGCCAAACTGCCGAAGGCAGTTAGTCAGTCAGTAGTTTTCAGCTATAATTAAGCAGTTAGGACAGACAAGGAAGTCAGTTAGTTAGGACAGACAAGGAAGTCAGTTAGTTAGGACAGACAAGGAAGTCAGTTAGTTAAGCACAGAAGTCAGAAGAGTTAGTAAGTGAGATAGTAGTAAGAAGTAGTAAACCGAGTTGGTCAAGAATCATAAATGTAGACTAGTCAAGCTTAGAGTAGAGAACATAGGAAAAGATAGCAGTGAATTAGGAACTTGATAGTTGAGCAGTGGCTACTACTACTAGATAGAACCAGAACAAGTGAATTAGAATATAGAGAACATTTAGTTGTGAAAGTATTTTAGTTGTATTTCAAGTTGTGACAATAGGACAACAGACAAGAAAATCAATGGAGGCTGTAGAACAGTGGAATAACAGATGAATGTTTGGAATATCATGGACAGCTAAGGGAAGTAATGAAAGCGTTCTGAAAGAGGCCACAGCAAAAAGAGAGTCAATTTCCAATATTAGGAAGAGACAATCATCATTTGTTGGTAATTTAATAAGAAGGGAAGAGCTGGAACATATTGTAACAACTGGGAAAATTGAGGGACGAAGAGATAGAGGAAAGCAAAGAGAAAAGATACCAGACAGCTTAAGAGAATGGTTTGGCAGAAGGTCAACAACAGAAATGATAAATAAATGTCGAGATCAAGAGCTGTGAAGAGACATGATCACCTACGCCAGCACTTTGGTATGGCAACAAACAGCTATGAAAAGTAAAGGTATGAAATGCGAATCGGTGTCTAGTACAGACAACAATAGCATAAAGTGTTCCGCTACCCAAATAGTAGTTAGCAAGAAACCTTCAGCGCGTTCTCCGTATTGATGGCGAGATTGTTCGACCTTTTCAAAGCTTAAACTCTGGTCTGTCATTCATGATGGCTAGGTGGACCACTGGAAATGTAATGTAGCATTAATCTAGTGCTGTTAATTCATTCATTGTGTGCCGTCTACACATGGAAGGTTGGCTACCATGGAGCGTCATTCATTCATTGTGTGCCGTCTACACATGGAAGGTTGGCTACCATGGAGGTCATTCATTCATTGTGTGCCGTCTCCATATGGAAAGTTGGCTACCATGTAGCGTCATTCATTCATTGTGTGCCGTCTCCACATGGAAGGTTGGCTACCATGGAGCGTCATTCATTCATTGAGTGCCGTCTCCACATGGAAAGTTGGCTACCATGGAGCGTCATTCATTCATTGTGTGCCGTCTCCACATGGAAGGTTGGCTACCATGGAGCGTCCTTCATTCATTGTGTGCCGTCTCCACATGGAAGGTTGGCTACCATGGACCGTCATTCATTCATTTTGTGCCGTCTCCACATGGAAAGTTGGCTACCATGGAGCGTCATTCATTCATTGTGTGCCGTCTCCACATGGAAGGTTGGCTACCATGGAGCGTCATTCATTCATTGTGTGCCGTCTCCACATGGAAGGTTGGCTACCATGAAGCGTCCTTCATTCATTGTGTGCCGTCTCCACGTCGAAGGTTGGCTACCATGGAGCGTCATTCATTCATTGTGTGCCGTCTCCACATGGAAGGTTAGCTACCATGAAGCGTCATTCATTCATTGTGTGCCGTCTCCACATGGAAGGTTGGCTACCATGTAGCGTCATTCATTCATTGTGTGCCGTCTCCACATGGAAGGTTGGCTACCATGAAGCGTCATTCATTCATTGTGTGCCGTCTCCACATGGAAGGTTGGCTACCATGGAGCGTCATTCATTCATTGTGTGCTGTCTCCACATGGAAGGTTGGCTACCATGGAGTGTCATTTTACTCTGTCTCTTGTCATGATGCTTCACCTTGTCATAAGCTCACCTGTCCACCTTTCAATGTTATCTGTCCACTTTAGTTTTGGTCGTCTCTGCCTCGTCTGCCTTGTACCTTCCCTTCCTAGGTGACTTTTAGAAGGGCATTATATCTCTTCACATGTCCAAAAAATGTCACTTGTCTTTTTCGAATTGTGTTAAGTTGTTATTGATTTCATTTTCAGCTGATTCAAACTTCCTTTTTTGTTTTTGTTTTCCTCTCACCCAATTTTCCCCATTTTCCCTATAGATCCACATTTCAAATACTTCAATTTTCCGCTCTGTTTTCTTATTTAAACTCCATGTTTTTGTGGAAAGTGGAATTTTCAACCTTCACTTGGCTGACATATCACATCCTCCAGTAATCGATTTCTGTTTCTACCCAAAGACAAAACATTGTTAGCTTGACTGACCAGAGCAATGTTTCAAATCCTGTAGGCCGGTATAGAAAGAAAGTAAGCCATCCACGACTTCGCTAATTAGTCCCCAGTCTATGATATTGTCGGGACAAGAGCGATTCTGACGGCTTCTGAGTTCACCCAGCCTTAAATGGGTACCGGATTTTTTTCTGGGAGGGAAAAGTGGCACGGGCGTAATACCGACCACATTACCCCAAAAATCATGTGCCGAATGTCTGTAAAAATTATGGTCACTAACACCATATTGCCTATACGCCACTTTGCGGTTTCTTTATGGCATTACCCTCCCCTTATCTTGTGGATAGTGAGATTCGATGTCTAGCCCACTTGGATAATGGCAATAAACAGGAGGTCCCGTGTGCATTTGTGCACGTTAAAAAACCTTTGGCAGTTATAATTGAAAAGAATTAAGCCATAAATATGGTCACTTCCAGGGCAAAATGGTCAACATAAACCTACCCACACCGTCGATCATATGCCGTGCTACGGAGTTCGTGCACATGGGTCAGGGTTATCCTCGCATTTTCACGAAGTGGATATTGGAACACCTATGGATTCGTCCGGTGTGCAGTGATGATGATCATAACAACAACAACAACAACAACACACAATATATTTATGCGCGGGAAAATGTATTCACACTTTGAGGGCAAAAGTACCCTGTACTTGTAGATGTCAAAGTTGTCTTATATCCATCTCTGAATGTTTGTATAATTTTAGTTACACTTGTAGATGTCAAAGTTGTCTTATATCCACCTCTAAATGTCTGTATAATTTGAGTTAAACTTGTGAATGTCAAAGTTGTCTTATATCCACCTCTAAATGTCTGTATAATTTGAGTTAAACTTGTGAATGTCAAAGTTGACTTATATCCAACCCTTGATGTCGATATAATTTCAGTTACAGAACTGTTATATCTCCCAGAAGATAGATTCGTGAGATTTGATAACCAGCCAAATATAAGTGCATTACTAACTCCCAACCAGCTTTCTGTCCCACATATTTATTTCGGGAATGGCCCATAAACAGTTACTATAGCGATGTTGCAAGGGGGAGATTAGAAGCAGAATAGGACCCTCAACGACAGAATTACAAGGAATGAAAAACATTCTATGCAAAAAAGTATTGTTAATTAATGTTAGAAAAAACGTGTCCTAAAGTGCTACATAGAACCTGGTCTACTATTTGGATGTGAGTCATGGACGATAAGTAAGACAACACAAAGAACATTAGAGGCAGCTGAGATGTGGTTTATCAGTAAAATGTTACGAATTCCATGAATAGCAACAATTACAAATGAAGAATTTGCTGAAGAAACCAGAAATATCAAAATAATAAGGAAGAGACATTCTAAATTTGTTGGACATGTCATGAGAAAAGAGGGCATTGAGAATACTATAACAACAGATAGAATGAATGGGAAGTAGAACAAAGGAAACCAAGGGAAGTAATATTAAAGAGCTTATCCAAATGACATAATAAAAGATCACTGATTGAAATTATGACATGCATGAAGGACAATGTTGATGTGGAAAGAGATGATCGAAAATGCCAACCGGCATGGCACATAATTATAATCATGTGTTTATATTTGAATATTATTTCCCTGACAATGACATCGTCGGTAAAATATATAAAAAAAACAAGGAAAGAGTCCCCGTCACGCCAAGTGGCGTATAGGGAATATGATAATTATAATCATGTGTTTATATTTGAATATTATTTCCCTGACAATGACATCGTCGGTAAAATATATAAAAAAAACAAGGAAAGAGTCCCCGTCACGCCAAGTGGCGTATAGGGAATATGATAATTATAATCATGTGTTTATATTTGAATATTATTTCCCTGACAATGACATCGTCGGTAAAATATATAAAAAAAACAAGGAAAGAGTCCCCGTCACGCCAAGTGGCGTATAGGGAATATGATAATTATAATCATGTGTTTATATTTGAATATTATTTCCCTGACAATGACATCGTCGGTAAAATATATTTAAAAAACAAGGAAAGAGCCCCCGTCACGCCACGTGGCGTGTAGGGAATATGGTGTCAGTGACCATCATTTTTACAGACGGTGAAATCCATGTCAAGAAGAATCTCAAAGCAGACCCTCAAATAGGAACCAGAAAGTGAAGGAAAAATGAGCACACATAAAGAAACAATAAAATTAACACTGAGGTGAGAGACAACAACAGCAGACATTAGCTATATAGCCGATATTGAGTGTCTCGCTCAGAACAGGGACGTGTGGAGAGATGCAATGCGGATCCTGTGCAAGGTGTGAGACTTGATAACTAAGATGATCAGACATAGAGAGTCTAACATGTCTGCTATATGTTAGGTCTTCGGCACGATAGGACAATAGATAGATTGGTAGGTTAGTAGGTAGATAGGTAGGTAGGTTGTTTGGTATGTAGATAGTTAGGTAGGTACTTAGGCAGGTTGAAAGGTAGGTAGGTGGAGAGATAGGTAGGTTGGCAGGTAGGTAGGTAGAGGGATTGGTAGGTTGGTAGGTAGGCAGACAAACAGACAGACAGACAAACAGACAAACAGACAGACAGACAAACAGACAGACAGACAAACAGACAAATAGACAAACAGACAGACAGACAGACAAACAGACAGACAGACAAACAGACAAACAGACAGACTGGCTAAAAATGAGACAGCACACAATTATAAACGAATCGTTAAGAGGCCACAAGCCAGCATAACGAGGCTACTATATACAATTTTATATTTATTTTCCTAGCTACTTTCTTCATGACTCTACCGTTCTCTCACATATTTGTAATCACACAGTGTAATTAATTGACATGCGCCGCGTGTACATTCAAGAAACAACTTGTGTTACAAAACCTGCACGAAACTTTGCAATCTAATTATCATCATCATTGAGTGCCGTCTCCGCATCGAAGGTTGGCTACCATAGAGCGCCATTCTGCCCTGTCTCTTGCTTTGATGGTGCAGGTTGTCGTAGGCTGACTTGTCAATCTTTTGTTGCTACTCGTCCTTGTTAGTCTTGGCAATATGCATTTTTTTTTTTTACAAAACGAGATACTCTGTTCTTCTTAGCATCGTTCACTTGTTAAGTGGGCATGGATACTTTGTGTGGCTAGTTTTCGTTCGCCAGCTTTGATCTCTGACGAAGTCCTTAGAGACTAGGAACAGAATTTTGCGTGTTAATCTGTTTTTCCCTGGTAGCCGTGTGCATAGGGGTACCCCGCCGCACAGGAAGATAACTCCGTCTTCGGAGGTACTCATATTTTTTTTCCGTCGATGAGTGATTGACGTTTCAAGCCGGGCCTCGCTGCTGAGACCAGGGGTGGTTGCCGCTGAGAGAAATCATAAATAAAATCTCAACTAACCGGGATTTGAACCCACAACATCCTTGTTTCGAGGCCGGCGGCTTGTCTCGAGACCAAGAAGTCCCCCTATACGGATAAATGAGTGTATGTTGAATGATGCCAGAAAAATAAAGAATTGAATGAGAACAACATCATTATCGGCAACGCTCACAGTTTTTGATTAATAGCAGGGGTAATCGTGTGTCAAGGAAGGACACAGACGGACTCCCTCGGTGACCAGGATTAATGTATTCAACGATCACATTTCCCCGACAAAAGAATACGGTAGACAACAAATGCTGACCTGTCTCAGGGCTAAGAAAAGATTCTAAAAAATAATAATCAATACGAGCATATCTCACAAGAGTGCAGTGGCGTATCCACAGTTAAAACGACATTCTAGTGAATAAAGAGGTCGGACCCTTTATTGTAAATTATTAGTTGTTTGACACTCCATGGTTTGTTGCTTAGTTTATTAGTTGGTTTGTTCCTTGTTTATTTTGTATTTTTTTGTTTTATAACCGCTTTGTATTGTCAGTACTTAGCAAATTTGACCTTGTTTAATTCCAAACACATCCACAATTATCATCCAAATCACTTCTAAAGGACATGCCAGTTTATGCAAGATGAAGGTTCCATTAACACGATGGATAAATACAGCGTATCTTACCACCCCTATGTAGTCCATTTTTACACGTGCCACACTTGTTTTCAAATTCCCACAATTTCCATGTCTGCAGCTTCATAATCGATGGTCTGTTCATCCAAGGGCCATCACTCAGTCATTTAATAATTATCTCCCTTGCTCGTTAACGACGTTCCCTTAGAGGAGTGTTTCTTATTTGAGAAATGAGTTACTCCATGAAGACATCATGGCCGCGCTCCCTGTATGCGGCGTGTTGCGGAATTTCTGGGAAATATAAGTGACAAGCACTGAAGTGCCGGACCGTGTTGGAAAGTCACACGTGTTTAGTCACTTCCGGCCACGTGGTCTATGATTATTTTTCCTGAAACAGGCAACATAACAGGGCAATCAAGGACGAAAGAAGGACAATCGTTCCCATTTGAAAAGAACTCGATACGTCTAATCAGTAGACGAACACATCGATGGTTGCTGGAACGGTCAGCAGAGCGGTTATGGGAATGTCCCGACTTTTATGACGTCAATCCAGAATAAAGACAGGACAAGGAAGCTGATACATATCGACTTAAAATGGAAAGTATTGAGTTAAATTAGTAACAGTATTCATACAATTATTCACCTTCCAAATAATATCATCCAGAGTTAGCGCGTAGGAAGGGTTGCACTCAGTTTCGTGTATTGAACAATCATAGTTGGTAGACATAATAGTGAAATAAAGCTACAAGAACGGTCTCAGTCGGACTAGTTTGAAAAAAACTACCAGCCAAAAGCCATTATACCCTGAATAACACGACCTCCCTTCTCCAAAAGTACACAGACCTGAGGAAGACAATGTGGTCCACACCCACCTCCCTGGAGGAGAAACTACGGCGCAACCGAATCACTGAAACAGACAGCTGCCTTCATAAGTGAGTCAGGAATCTAATTCTGAATGAGCCATGGTCGCAGAAGGAGAAGAATAGTAAGAAAAAAAAAGTAATGGTCTTATCGAAGAAACAATCACCACCACCATGCAACATCATAAAAATACACGGGACAAATCTGAAACAAGTGCGACGTGTCAAATACTTCGGCACAACAATACTATCAGAACCTATGGAAGCGAATAATAGACAGTAGTCAAACAAATTAAAATACATTTAGCGGCCACAAAGATGGGACTTCTCAGAAGAATGTTGAAAGTTCTCTGGGCAGCTAAAAAGACCAACGAGGAAATTCTCAAAGAGGGCAACACACAAAGGGAGCTCATAATTAACATCAGAAAGAAACAATCAACATTTTTCGGGCACATCATGAGAAGAGGAAAGTTGGAATACTTGGTTACAACTGGCAAAATACAGGGAAAGAGAGGTCGCGGAAAAGAAAGCCAGTTTGGTGTCATGGCACAGAAAACGGTCAACAACAGAATTGATACGATGTACTGTGCATAGAAAATTTTGGAAGGACATGATCGCATACATTAAGCCAATATGACACATGATGATGATAGTTTACCTCATGTCCCTTTTTCAAGACGGACGGATTCACAAACACTGCGGAGAGACAGCATTTGGTAAAAAAAAAACAACGAAATACCGCTCCTGCGCTAAGTGACATCTTTAACATGACGTCAGAGAAATAAAAAAAAAGAGGAACCTAAAAGTCAGCATTTCTGCCAAACTTTTGTATTTAAAAATCAGATGCAACAACAGATAAGGTAGAGGGATACTTTCCATGAGATGGACAAACAAAACATCTGACGAGACACCATGTACGAGGTGAACCAAACAGGACTGTTAAGGCTACTCCATTATCCTCGATGCTAAGAACCAGACGGTAGAGAAAAGAACAGGAGAAAAACAAACCATTTCTTCCGTTTCCGGTATGTAATTCAAGATGGATTCTGTGTTGAATCTTGTCTTTATTATGCGATTTCTAATTTAGTCTCTTCTCATCACTCTTGCTGCTTCTCTACAGCATCTCTTTGCTGTCAAATGCTGCACATATTAGAAGCCAGCCGAATCATAGGAGGAAGATGTATGTTTAACAGCACTCAGAAAAAATGACAAATAAACAGCAACAGAAAAAAAAAACATATAGAACAATATATGGTCCGAAGCAGGATCAAACCCTTACTCCTTGGCACTGCGCCTTGCCACGAAAAGCCGAACGCTAGGGAACACTGCCACTCAGCTATTAAAAGAGCTGCACATAAAACAGAATCCATCTTGGATTACATACAGAGACCACCAAAAGAAATAGTTTGTTCTTGTCTCTACCCTCTGGCTCTCAGCGTCGAGGAAAATGATGTAGCATTGAAGCCAGCCGTGACTTGAAAATGAGTTCATAAACAATACATACACAAATCCACATATGTCATCATCATCATCATCATCATCATCATCATCATCATCATCAAGTACCGGGTCTGCTGGCGTTGCTGATCATGTCTCTCAACAACTTTCGTTCACGACAGTTATTTATCATTTCTGTTGTTGACCTTCTGCCAAACCATTCTCTTAAGCTGTCTGGTATTTTTTTTCTCTTTGCTTGCCTCTATCTCTTCGTCCCTCAATTTTTCCAGTTGTTACAATACATTCCAGTTGTTCCCTTCTCATTACATGGCCAAAAAATGATGATTGTTTCTTCCTAATATTGGAAATTAGCTCTCTTTTTGCTTTGACCTCTTTCATAACATCTTCATTACTCTTCTTAACTTTCCATGGTATTCTCAATATTCTTCTGTAAAACCACATTTCTACAGAATCCAGTGATTTTCTTGTCCGTTGTCCTATTGTCCATGATTCGCATCCATATGTTAAGACTGGCTCTACATAACATTTAAGAACTATTGGCGATTCATGATTGTACAAAGAAGTTACGACGGTGGTTTTCTGTTCTGGCTCTCAGCGTCGAGGAAAATGAAGTAGCCTTGTAGCCAGCCGCGGCATGAAAATGAGTTCATAAACAATACATACACAAACCCACATATATCATCATACATATATGTCTTGATCTTGTTCCGTCCAGCACCGCGTGTGGCGTCACAAAGTGCTTGTACTGTTTTTCGCCATCCACCTCTATGTGTGGCGTCACAAAGTGCTTGTACTGTTTTTCGCCAACCACCTCTTTTCTGGGCGAGATGTTCGATCTTATCTAATGAGTCTATGCCTGTCAATTTTGCTTCTCTTGTAAATTTTCTTTTTAGTATCTCTCTAGGTCTTCCTCTTTTCCTTTATCCTGATGTTTCCCATAGAAGACCCTGTTTTAAAATTCTCTTCCTCTTTTCTCAGAAAATGTCCGACATATGTCCATCTTCTCTTCCTAATTGTAGATGAGATCGTTGGTTGCATGGTCGTTTCTCTTATCTCTATATTAGCCTTGAATTCATTCCATTGTACACAACAGTAGTGGCCAAATGGCGGCCCGCAGGCCAGATCTGACCCGCCAGCCTATTTTTCTTGGCCATTGAAGCATCCACAAAGATTACAATAATTAAATATATTTAAATAAAAACCAAAATTCCGTCGGTTAAGAAAAAAGCTTAACCATTGATGCGGACAATAATAATCAAAGGCTGTATTTCTAGTTGACGCTACAAAGCTGTTTCTCTGCCAGTGTCAGGCGATAGCGTGTAAGCGTTATTGTTTACTACTAAACCACGTAGTATACGTTTTGATGATACTCAAGTATCGGCCCAAATTTGACCCCATCGGCCCTGGCCTTGGCTATAATCCGACCCACGGTCTTACTTACTTTGGCCACTACTGGACTATACATTGTCCTTCTTAGGCATTTGTTTTTGAAAGTCCTTAGTTCGTCCTCAATCATTGATATTGTATTTCAGCTTTCCCAAGCGTAGGGAGGGGGTGATATTGTAGATTTTGTTGGAGTGACTTAGTATATCGTTACGAAGTTATGCACAACGTTCATGGCTTCATAGGCCAGAGTAAACGATTCTCACTGATGATGGGACTGGTTGGTCTCGAGGCAAGACGCCGGCCTCGAGACAGAGAGGTTGTAGGTTCAAATCCCGGTTGGGATTTTTATTTATGATTTCTCAGTGCGACAACCACTCCTGGTCTCAGCGGCGAGGCCCGGCTTGAAACGTTAATTACTCATCGACGGAAAAAAAATATGAGTACCTCCGAAATCGAAGTTATCTGCCTATGTGGCGAAGGACCCCTGTGCACACGGCTGCCAGGGAAAAACGGATTAACACGCAAAATTCAGTTGCTAGTCTCTAGGGACTTCGTCAGAGGTAAAAGCTGGCGAACGATTTTAAAAAAATACGACTCTCACAGGGATCAACACTTCGACGACGTATGGTTCCAACACTAATAATCAGCTTCTCCTTGATGTGGAAATCAACAGACGTACGGTTCCAACACTAATAATCAGCTTCTCCTTGATGTGGAAATCAACAGACGTACGGTTCCAACACTAATAATCAGCTTCTCCTTGATGTGGAAATCAACAGACGTACGGTTCCAACACTAATAATCAGCTTCTCCTTGATGTGGAAATCAACAGACGTACGGTTCCAACACTAATAATCAGCTTCTCCTTGATGTGGAAATCAACAGACGTACGGTTCCAACACTAATAATCAGCTTCTCCTTGATGTGGAAATCAACAGACGTACGGTTCCAACACTAATAATCAGCTTCTCCTTGATGTGGAAATCAACAGACGTACGGTTCCAACACTAATAATCAGCTTCTCCTTGATGTGGAAATCAACAGACGTACGGTTCCAACACTAATAATCAGCTTCTCCTTGATGTGGAAATCAACAGACGTACGGTTCCAACACTAATAATCAGCTTCTCCTTGATGTGGAAATCAACAGACGTACGGTTCCAACACTAATAATCAGCTTCTCCTTGATGTGGAAATCAACAGACGTACGGTTCCAACACTAATAATCAGCTTCTCCTTGATGTGGAAATCAACAGACGTACGGTTCCAACACTAATAATCAGCTTCTCCTTGATGTGGAAATCAACAGACGTACGGTTCCAACACTAATAATCAGCTTCTCCTTGATGTGGAAATCAACAGACGTACGGTTCCAACACTAATAATCAGCTTCTCCTTGATGTGGAAATCAACAGACGTACGGTTCCAACACTAATAATCAGCTTCTCCTTGATGTGGAAATCAACAGACGTACGGTTCCAACACTAATAATCAGCTTCTCCTTGATGTGGAAATCAACAGACGTACGGTTCCAACACTAATAATCAGCTTCTCCTTGATGTGGAAATCAACAGACGTACGGTTCCAACACTAATAATCAGCTTCTCCTTGATGTGGAAATCAACAGACGTACGGTTCCAACACTAATAATCAGCTTCTCCTTGATGTGGAAATCAACAGACGTACGGTTCCAACACTAATAATCAGCTTCTCCTTGATGTGGAAATCAACAGACGTATGGTTCCAACACTAATAATCAGCTTCTCCTTGATGTGGAAATCAACAGACGTATTGTTAAGACATCAGTCGCATGACTTGTAAAAAGGGTATCAGAAATGACTGGCCTCAGAAAAAACACACACACACAAACACTAAAATGCAGGTTTACCAGGTGTGCGTCCTCCTTACGGCAATGGGACATGGACGACATGTTCTATTTCATTAATGGAATCAGTTTAATTGCATTTGAGGCATCCCCATATCCGCTCCACCGCCCGTCCCAGAATTCCTCGAAGCGTATGCAGACTAATTGTTCTTGAAAGGGGTTGATTATAGATACATCTACTTTTCCTACTAAGCACTCCCGATCGACCAGACCCGTTTTCCACCTTTAGACTTCTCAGCTTCTTAATGTGAACATCATTCTCCCATCCATTCTTCTCCTTTTATCTAAAGGAACGAACGACAAACTTGGTGATGTCATCATTGTCCAGAGTAACATGTGCTCATCGAGAACATCAGTTCAACACGTGCTACCTGACCTGCCAACATGGAATCTCAGACACAACATGGAATCTCAGACACAACATGGAATCTCAGACACAAAATGGAATCTCAGACACAACATGGAATCTCAGACACAACATGGAATCTCAGACACAACATGGAATCTCAGGCATCACTTGGCTTGATTGTTTAACATCATTGTTTTTAAGGAACCAAACAGAAATAGTATGTAAAGATTAAGGTCAAGTACGAGACTTGAATCGACGTCTTAGAACGCGAGTTTTCACCCATATGTGCTCGACCGTCTATCCAGTAAAGTTCGGAGACTTCTGGATAGTGACGCATCAAGCATCGAAACTCACGATGCGCGGCGGCATTCCTCACCTTCCCAGAGTAATACCCTGGTACCAATTTCTGCCAGCGGCAGGGTCGGCCGCAGGGGTATTTTTTATCTAACCACGAGTACAACTCACACTGCTTCCAGCGGGAGTCAAACACAGGTGCCCGAACGTCGGTAGTCCAGTCGGGTGGTATGTCCAACTAGGCTACCGAGGCCCCCAGAAATAGTGTGTATGTCCTTGGTAATCCAATGCTAATTGAAATGGCTAGGACTGGTAACTTGTGTAAAAAGTATCAAAATCCGAGAAGACATTCTGTGCAGTGAGTTGACGAGAAGTACACGATCTCTATCCCAGTGAATCATTACAGGGGAAGAGGCGTGTTTACAATACTTGGAGGAATCCACAAATAATCAACAGAGAAAACAAAACAAAGAACAATAGACAGCCCGAAGCAGGATCGAACCCGTTGTCCTCGACACATCAACTTGACATGCGAAACATTTGCTAGAGTTCACTGCCAGCTAAGCAACCTAAAATAGTTGATGTCAGTTGCAGTGTCTTGCGCACAAGTATAAACGTGACCATAGCACCAGAAGTTTTCCAGTTTAAAAATGCCTGCTTGCGCAACATAAAGCAATTACATAAAGACCGTGAACATCTTGAAGCGTCACAGACAGACATGAATGGCGCGCTCTGGTAAAGACATACAAGTGGGAAACAAAAAAAAAACCGCAACAAACATGACAAGAAAGAAAATACGTAAAAGCGAAGACATAGCAAAATAGCGGACGTCAGGCTTTTCATCCATCTACATCAGTTGGCAAAGGAAGATTCAACAGGCACACAACTAGATGCACCGGTTACATACCATCTGAAGAAACAGATAATCAAATAAATCAGAAGACCACAAGCCCCAAATCAGGATGCCTTTCATAATATGAATAGATGTGAACAATTTATCATTATACGCCTCAGTACAGGACACAATCGACTCCATAGTCACATGTATACAAAATTCAAGATCGGCACCTCAACTACTTGTACATGTGGACAGGCGCCCCTGACTGATGAACACATACTTCAAGATTGCACAGAATATAGTAGACTGAGAAAAATCCAATTGGCCCATAGATACAACACTACAGACAAAACTATATGGGCCACTGCAAGAATTACAAAAGACAGTAAAATTTATACAGGAAACGACATTACAGATATAGACAATAATTCAGGCGAAGGTAAGATAAATAGATATATCCATCTACATAATTTGTTATATATGTGGATGAGACTACCATTCCTTTAATATGTCTATTCAGTTACAATAGACAAACTCTGTGTTTGCTCTTGAATGCAGTCTACTGAGACACATCGATTTATCTCCCGTGATAGAAGAACTATTATTATATAGGTAACCTTTTGACCCACAACAATTACGGTACGAATTATTTATGACGGTAGTTTCCCCCCATGCCTTCTGTCGAATAATTATAGTTGTCTTGCTAACAATTGTCTACAAAGTTTCACCCTCAAAGAAGTGCAGCCATTTTATTTTAAAGTGCGCTCCCTTAGCCTTTTGCTATCAAGAGCATGCCTGTTAGGCACCAGGGCAATCGTAGGTAGTACTGTCTTGTGCATACAGTAGCAGGTAAATTATCTCTTCTGTCATCTTTATTTTTTTTTAATAAATCAATATCTTGGACAGATGTGAAGGGAACAGCTGGAATATGTCATTCATACATTAGAGAAAGGAAGAAAGTGAGGGAAACGGTCAATAGATGCAGGATAGTTTGAGAGAACGGGTTGGCATGTAGCCAAGAGAAGAATCGATAGACTAATGTATAGATAAACTAATGTATAGATAGACTAATGTATAGATAAACTAATGTATAGATAAACTAATGTATAGATAAACTAATGTATAGATAAACTAATGTATAGATAAACTAATGTATAGATAGGTTAATGTATAGATAGACTAATGTATAGATAAACTAATGTATAGATAGACTAATGTTTAGATAAACTAATGTATAGATAGACTAATGTATAGATAGACTAATGTATAGATAAACTAATGTATAGATAGACTAATGTATAGATAGACTAATGTATAGATAAACTAATGTATAGATAGACTAATGTATAGATAAACTAATGTATAGATAAACTAATGTATAGATAGACTAATGTATAGATAAACTAATGTATAGATAGACTAATGTATAGATAAACTAATCTATAGATAAACTAATGTATAGATAGACTAATGCTTAGATAAACTAATGTATAGATAGACTAATGTATAGATAGACTAATGTATAGATAGATAGACTAATGTATAGATAAACTAATGTATAGATAAACTAATGTATAGATAGACTAATGTTTAGATAAACTAATGTATAGATAGACTAATGTATAGATAAACTAATGTATAGATAAACTAATGTATAGATAAACTAATGTTTAGATAAACTAATGAATAGACTATTGCATAGATAAACTAGTATAGATAGAAAGTTGTGGAGAGATCTGGTGATAAGGTATTTTAACGGTTGAATAAAGGTTGATGTTAATCTTCTTCATGTCTTACTTTCTGGCGTTTACTCGATGACTACTAAAGAAATGGCTAATCCTCTTCGTCATCCTTTCTTACCAGCACGTTCAGTGGGCGTAGATGCGCTCTGTTGTGGTTTACATGAGCCCTTCGGCCCGACACATCCGTCTTCAGCACGGAATGTTTTAGTACCCGGTTGCCTTCCATCTTTGATCTCTACCCACTTGGCCAGACCAGACTGATTGATTTGTTACTGGAGGTACCGTGAAGAGGTGGAGTAGGATCTGGATTGTTCTGGGTCACCGATCCTGGTGGAATATATCTGCTACGATTCGCTGGCAGCCTCCAGCCCTGTTGCTGTTAGATGCCTTGCCTCCAACTTGAGTAACTGCTATGCGCTGTTTTGCCGAGGAACTTCTCCCGTTGCTAATTTTATCGATAATTGAAGGATAGACAGTTTCGAGTTTTGATAAACTTAAAAATAGGACATGGACCAACACCAAACTAACACTCAGAACTAAGATTCAAATTTGCCCAAATTGTGTGCTTAGTACACTCAATACGGATGAGAAACTTGGACTACCTATGCAGGGCAAGTGAAAAAAGTTAAACAGCTTTCATGTACGTTGCTTTTACAAGATAATGAACCACAGATAGCAGGACAGAGTAACCAACTCTAATATCTTACAATGAGCGACACTCACATCCATCATGGCAACACTTAGGAGTCGGAGGTTCAGGGGGCTGGGTCATGTAAAATGAATGGAAAACATTCGTATTCCCAAACAAATATTGTATGGTGAACGCAAGAGACCAAAGGACAGACCAGTGTTGAGATATAAGTGGGTTTGTAGGGTTTCATTGAGAGAATTATCTTCAGCGAATGAAGCTGGGAAAATTTGGCTGTACATCGTAGCACATGGAGAAAAAACAAATAACAAAAAACGACACAGCAACATTCGTGGCAGCGCTGACATCAAATTAAAAAGACAAAAGACGCAAGAGAAAAGCACCACGAATACATACTGTTCGTTCTGTGGACGGACCTCTCGATCCATTATTACCAGATTCAGCTGCGAGAGAAGCTGTTCAGCAAATCAACACCCAGCATAAGACACTCATATTTTTTTCCAAACTACTGACTTATCATGATTGTTTGCTACCAACTGTCTGCCAAGGTATATATGGACAATAGGTCCGACAGTAGAAAAAACAAGGCAAATTTATATTGTATGGTCTCACCACTTTACTTTTGTGTCTTTTTCTTCTCCTGACACTCTTTATTTTATTCCAGATATTATTCTACCATGTCTTCTCCTTGTGTAACAGCGACACTCTGCTAGATGCTCCCTATTTTTGTCACTAACAAAGTCCATAGATTAATTCTCTGGTTAATTAGTGAGCTACTAAACCCGTCAATGTGCTTGTGCTTCCTCATATAATGAAATATCATTGGATCTTTTCAACCACTCCAAAGTGCGATAATTTTAGTTTCGCTGTAGCAATGATTCTCAACATTTTACACGTAAACACAAGCAATTATATATATAGAGGAGGTAACAGAGGCCTCGACTCCTCTAATATTCTATCAGAATATATGGTACAATGACATTCCAGCTCAATGAGTTAAACGACGATGTAAAGGTAAAGGTAAAGTACGAGACTTGAACCGGCGTCTTAGCACGCGAGTTTACACCCATATGTGCTCGACCGCCTATCCAGAAATGTTCGGAGATTTCTGTATAGTGTCGCCTCAAGCATCTAAACTCAGATGCGAGGTGACATTCCTCACCTTCCCAGGGTAATACCCTGGTACCCATTTCTGCCAACAGCTGGGTCGACCGTGGGGGTATTTTTTTTCTTCCAAACACGAGTATAATCCACACTGCTCCCAGCGGGAATCGAAAACGGGTTGTCCGAACGTCGGTAGTCCAGTCGGGTGGTTTTCCCAACTAAGCTACCAAGGTCCCCGAAATGACGATGTACAACCTGTCACGAGTGCCCCAGTATAGCTGTGATATGGCACAAGTAATTCGAGCCGTTACTAATAAAATGGCTTGGTTGGTTGGTTGCGTTCGCCCGATGACTAAAGTATTCTAGAGTATCATGGTAGACTAGAATATTCCTCTTCATCATCCGCCCTTACAAGGACATAGTGGACGTGTCTGCGTTGTGTTGTGGTTTGCAGTATAACTGTTATATTTGCGCCTTTCAGCCAAACACATCCGACTTCAGCATGAAATTTTTGAGTACCGGGTTGTCTTCCCTCTTCGACCCCTGCACGCTTGGCCAGACTAGACAGGATAGTCTGTTACTGGAGGCACCTCGGAGAGGTGGAGCAGGGTCTGGATGGTTTTGGTTCACCGATCCTGGCGCAAGCCATCATCTGTGAGTCGCTGACAACTTCCAGCTGTGGTGCTGGTAGGCGCGCCTTCGCCTCCATATAATATAAAAAGGCTTGAGTGTCCATGATGATAAAAACTACAACAACATAACGACATATGTCGACTTTCCACTGTGTATGAGATCTAGGTTGGCCTTTAGGGCAATCACCTCCCTGGTTGCCATAAGAACAGTTGTTTAACTAATAAAATGGCTTTTTCCTCTCTTTATTATAACTTTGAAGAATAGAGTATAGAATGACAACATATCCATTTTACTAATACCTCCTTAAATCACTTTGCTGCGTCGTTAGATCGATAAACTTGAACACAACTCTCAGAGAATATAATTAGCAGCAAAACTATGTTCTTTTCTCATAGTTTATAATGTAAATACCAAATATATTATGTTGTAAATATGATAATGTAGGGCAGTAATTGAAGGAATAATGTTACATAGCGTAAATTGCAGTACACTGCTGTTTGTTTTTATCTAAAAGTGGCATTTTAGTTCTAATCTTGGAAATAGTGCATCGTTTATGGATGAAGCTATGATGAACCTAAAACATTCCACTCAATCTTAAAATGGATGTTTATGGAAGTGGTTTCAATTTGTGTCACCACGCTCATACTAAACATAAATATAGTTTAGCTAAAGTCAATATCAATCATTGATATTTTAGAAAATAATGTTAAAAGCCACAACGATCAAATGTTAGGAAATTTGAGAATTTCGCGCGGTGCAATTTCTATTATTAACCACAAACGTTTTTTACATTTTAAGAAAGAACTTCTTCTAATGACTTTGAATGTGAAATAGAATAAATAAATACATTCAATAGATGTGAGTGTAGAATAGAATAAATAAATACATTCAATAGATGTGAGTGTAGAATAGAATAAATAAATACATTCAATAGATGTGAGTGTAGAATAGAATAAATAAATGCATTCAATAAATGGGAGTGTAGAATAGAATAAATAAATGCATTCAATAAATGTGAGTGTAGAATAGAATAAATAAATGCATTCAATAAATGTGAGTGTAGAATAGAATAAATAAATACATTCAATAAATGTGAGTGTAGAATAGAATAAATAAATACATTCAATAAATGTGAGTGTAGAATAGAATAAATAAATGCATTCAATAAATGTGAGTGTAGAATAGAATAAATAAATGCATTCAATAAATGTGAGTGTAGAATAGAATAAATAAATACATTCAATAAATGTGAGTGTAGAATAGAATAAATAAATGCATTCAATAAATGTGAGTGTAGAATAGAATAAATAAATGCATTCAATAAATGTGAGTGTAGAATAGAATAAATAAATGCATTCAATAAATGTGAGTGTAGAATATAATAAATAAATACATTCAATAAATGTGAGTGTAGAATAGAATAAATAAATACATTCAATAAATGTGAGTGTAGACTAGAATAAATAAATGCATTCAATAAATGTGAGTGTAGAATAGAATTTGTGTGAGTATTTTATCTTCCTGGAAGGGCATAAATGAGCAATTCAAATCAAATAAGACGGACAAACAACTTTATCTTTGTGTCGCCAATTATCAGGTTAAAGGCAAGCTAAAAGCTTGGTCTCATATTTTGGGCGCCTCAAGTTTCCAACCCACCGTCCACCGCTGGTATACGCTCATGTATGTCCACTTCCATACAATTTATCTTTCAGGATTCTAATTACTAGATTGTGGACCCATGTTTCTTTCAAGTGGGTGTAGACATTTAAATATATTAGTTAGTTAGTTAGTCGAAAGATCATCCTCCTTGCACAAGGGGCATACCCATAAGTGCTCCGATTTCCTTTCGAGTAAATTCACAAGTGTGTGACGGCTGATCGTGCCGGTTCGCAGTTGGTTAACCATACACCTCTGGCGTCCTGAAAAATGTTCGCTCTTAGCTGTGCCAAGCCTTACGCGACTATGCGTTAGTCTCGCCATAAATATATTAGTACCACAGAACAAGAGAGATTGTGCTACAATGATTTCTTTGTTCGTTCAGAAAAGATCGTTGTCTGTGCTTTGTCGAGATTAAAGACGTATTTTTGCACATTTCAACCAGGATCATCCGATTTTAAAATGTAGTTTCTATTATAAGAATGCAATCCCGTTTCACAATCTTGTTCTCTCTGGCAGTTTGTTGTGTATGATAGAGAACCTTTACAACTTTGCGTTCATGCGTCATGGAGTGTAGACAAGGTCGACGTGTTGAACGTCATCACGACTGTATGCTGGCAATCGACGCTGTTCTTAGTGAGGAAGCTATCTTGCAACTATCTGAGACACACCTACTACCGAGTAGAAATGACGTTCTATGATGGTGACGATCTAGGTTATACACAACCAGCGAGCTACTACAACCACCAGGTTACATGTCCTTGTCTCAGAGTTGTAGGCGACTGAACACCTATAACTTTTTCTTCGGAGTTCTTTGATGCACAGGCCTCCCGAACATCATCTACACGCTGCTCAAACAATGTAGGTTACGCTGGCTTGGCCACTTACACGATATGAAAGTGGGCCGCATACTAAAATATATACTTTAAGGACAACTAGCAGATGACAAAGGAACTAGGGGAAGCCCAAAACCCCGATTAATAAACGAAGTATGTAAACGTGACATGAAGACTCTGAACATAAACCCAGCAGCATGGGGAGAAGTAGCTGCAGACCGCAATCTTTGGAAACACACTCTAAAGCTCCAACTCAAGCAACAAACAGACAGATTCATAGAAAAAGATAATACACGGCGAAAGAAAAGATAGCATTTGCTAGCAGCGCTGCCAAGTCCATAGTCAACTATGACTCATCATCATCATCATCGTGTGCCATACCGGTTGGCGCAGTCGATCATGTCTTTGCACAATCTTCTATCTACAGTGCATCGTATCAGTTCTGTTGTTGACTCTTTTCCATGCCATGACACCAAGCTATCCAGTAAGTTCTCTCCTTGTCGTCCTCGATCTCTCTTTCCTTTTATTTTGCCAGCTGTAAACCAGTATTCTAACTTTTCCTTTCTAATGATGTGCCCGAAACATGTTAATTGTTTCTTTCTGATGTTTTTAGGAGCTCCCTTTTTTGTGTTGGCCTCTTTGAGAATTTCCACATTGGTCTTTTTACCTGTCCAGAGAACTTTCAACATTCTTCTGAGAAATGCCATCTCTGTGGCCTCTAATCGTCTCTTCACATTTTATCAGAGTATATTCTGACTATGACTGACGGAGGCTAAAAGTCAACTATGACTGACAGAGGCTAAAAGTCAACTATGACTGACGGAGGCTAAAAGTCAACTATGACTGATGGATG
Source organism: Megaustenia siamemsis (assembly GCA_032433765.1). Classification (NCBI taxonomy): domain Eukaryota; kingdom Metazoa; phylum Mollusca; class Gastropoda; order Stylommatophora; family Ariophantidae; genus Megaustenia; species Megaustenia siamemsis. The sequence continues at coordinate 14,253,926 of JAVIAB010000156.1, read as the reverse complement.
CTACTAGTCAACTATGACTGACGGAGGCTAAAAGTCAACTATGACTGACGGAGGCTACAAGTCAACTATGACTGACGGAGGCTACTAGTCAACTATGACTGACGGAGGCTACTAGTCAACTATGACTGACGGAGGATACTAACCAAATATGACTGACGGAGGCTACTAGTCAACTATGTCTGACGGAGGCTACTAGTTAACTATGACTGGCGGAGGCTACCAGTCAACTATGACTGACGGAGACTATTAGTAAACTATGACTGACGGAGGCTACTAGTCAACTATGACTGACCTGAGGCTACTAGGTAACTATGACTGACTACAGTATCAGTTCATAGTTAACTAGTCAACATACTTTCCCTACTACTGTGTTATCAACTCTGATATAAATGATCAATACCTCTGTATATTTTAGATGCCCCACCTACCATATCGGTATATCAAATTACCAGAATGATCGTAGGTCCTGCCAACTTATCCCATTTCCGTTCCTTGTGCCCGTTATTCTTCGTAATGAACAAGGAACATATTAAGTTTATTTTTTCTCTTGTTTCTGATGAAGGCCTGTGATCGAAACGTTATATTTTGTTCTGTTTCCCTATTAATTTAGTTCCCCACTACAATTTTTCGTCTACCTTTTTATCAAATCCCTTACCGCTTTAATCAGAACTGTTGTATCTATCTTCCAGCTCCGTCGTACCGCTAGACTCAGTTAATCAATGACCACGAAGTGCCAATCACAGCCATCAATAGCACTAATAAGGCCCGAAGGTTAAAAATAATTACCCAAAGTTTATGACGTTTTCAGCACTACGAGCAGGAGCGGTTGAAGGTAAAAATGACATCAGCCGTGTAAAGTTCGCACAGTTGAAGACTTCACAAGCTTTGGGTGTTTCCGGGATTTCCCACACAGCCAGCAGGCCGTATCAAAGCTATAGATGGCTGTTTGCCAACAATTCTGGCAGTAATGACACGGCAACCCGGATGTGATCAAGCTGTGTTTCCGCCACTGCCACGCCCTGACAATTGGACAAGTCACGCTAGCATCGTCGGGCAGTTCATCTCGTAGCGGACAATATATGAGACGGTAACGAGACTCGCTTAGAGTGCACCGCAACACACAGACAATGGAAGACGAATGAAATTGGAGACACTTTGGCAAACGCTCACAATATAAATCATTCAAATCTCAGTGCGAAAGAAGATATTCACAATGACAATTTCTTATCTCACAACAGCTTTTTATTCTCTTTGGAAATGTCTCACCCTCTACAGCTGCGGTGGCATCATCCAATCAATAGTCATTGCGTGAACTTATTATGTCTACAATGTAAATAAAGCTATTGTCTCATGTGTCCATGAATGTGATTGTTTTTCATAACCATGAACCTAGAATATCTATCATGTCCATGAACCTAGGATATCTCTCATGTCCATAAACCTAGAATATCTATCATGTCCATGAACCTAGGATATTTCTCATGTCCATGAACCTAGGATATCTCTCATGTCCATGAACCTAGAATATCTCTCATGTCCATGAACCTAGAATATCTCTCATGTCCATGCACCTAGAATATCTCTCATGTCCATGAACCTAGAATATCTCTCATGTCCATGAACCTAGGATATCTCTCATGCCCATAAACCTAGACTATCTCTCATATCCATGAACCTAGGATATCTATCATGTCCATGAACCTAGGATATCTCTCATATCCATAAACATAGAATATCACTCATGTCCATGAACCTGGTATACCTCTAATGTCAATGAACCTAGTATATCTCCCATGTCCATGAACATAGTATATTTCTCATGTCAATGAACCTGGTATAACTCTCATGTCAATGAACCTGGTGTATCTCTCATGTCCATGAACCTAGTATATCTCTCATATCAATGAACCTGCTATATCTCTCGTATCAATGAACCTGGTATATCAATCATGTCAATGAACCTGGTATATCTCTCATGTCAATGAACGTAGTATATCTCTCATGTCCATGAACCTGGTATATCTCTCATGTCAATGAACGTAGTATATCTCTCATGTCCATGAACCTGGTATATCACTCATGTCAATGAACGTAGTATATCTCTCATGTCAATGAACCTAGTAAATATCCGATGTACATGAAGGAATTATATTTCTCATCTCAATGAAGCTAGTATATCTCCCATGTCAATGAACCTGCTATATCTCTCATATCCATGAACTTAGTGTATCTCCCATGTCCATGTACTTAGTATATCTTCCATGTCCTTGACCTTTGTATATCTCTCATGTCCATGAACTTAGGATATCTCTCCTGTCGATAAACATAGTATATCTCTCATGTCCATGAACCTAGGATATCTCTCATGTCAATGAACTTAGTATATCTCTCATGTCCATGAACTTAGAATATCTCTTATGTCCATGAACCTAGGATATCTCCCATGTCCATGCACTTAGTATATCTCCCATGTCCTTGACCTTTGTATATCTCTCATGTCCATGAACTTAGGATATCTCTCATGTCCATGAACATAGTGTATCTCTCATGTCCCTGAAATTAGTACATCTCCCATGTCCATGAACTTAGTATATCTCTCATGTCCATGAACCTAGGATATCTCTCATGTCGATAAACTTAGTATATCTCTCATGTCCATGAACCTAGGATATCTCTCATGTCGATAAACTTAGTATATCTGTCATGTCCATGAACCTAAGATATCTCTCATGTCGATAAACTTAGTATATCTCTCATGTCCATGAATCTAGGATATCTCTCATGTCGATAAACTTAGTATATCTGTCATGTCCATGAACCTAGGATATCTCTCATGTCGATAAACTTAGTATATCTCTCATGTCCATGAACCTAGGATATCTCTCATGTCGATAAACTTAGTATATCTGTCATGTCCATGAACCTACCTAGGATATCTCTCACGTCAATGAACTTAGTAGATCTTTCATGTCCATGAACTTAGAATATCTCTTATGCCCATGAATCTTGGATATCTCTCATGTCCATGAACTTAGTATATCTCCCATGTCCATGAAATTAGTATATCTCTCATGTCCATGAAATTAGTATATCTCCCATGTCCATGAACTTAGTATATCTCCCATGTCCATGAAATTAGTATATCTCTCATGTCCATGAAATTAGTATATCTCTCATGTCCATGAACTTAGTATATCTCCCATGTCCATGAACTTAGTATATCTCCCATGTCCATGAAATTAGTATACCTCTCATGTCCATGAACCTAGGATATCTCCCATGTCCATGAAGGTAGTATATCTCTCATATCCATGAACTTAGTATATCTCTCATGTCCATGAACTTAGTATATCTCTCATGTCCATGAACCTAGGATATCTCCCATGTCCATGAACTTAGTGTATCTCTCATATCCATGAACTTAGTATATATCTCATGTCCATGAACCTAGGATATCTCTCATGTCCATGAACTTAGGATATCTCTCATGTCCATGAACCTAGGATATCTCCCATGTCCATGAACTTAGTGTATCTCTCATATCCATGAACTTAGTATATCTCTCATGTCCATGAACTTAGTATATCTCTCATGTCCATGAACCTAGGATATCTCCCATGTCCATGAACTTAGTGTATCTCTCATATCCATGAACGTAGCTAAGATATCTCCTCATGTCCATGAACCTACCTAGGATATCTCTCATGTCCATGAACTTAGAATATCTCCCATGTCCATGAAATTAGTACATCTCTTATGTCAGTGAACCTAGTATATCTCCCATGTCCATGAACCTGGTATATCTCTCTTGTTAATGAACCTGGTATATCTCTCATGTCAATGAACCTGGTATATCTCTCATGCCAATGAACCTGGTAAATCTCCCATGTCATGAACCTAGTATATATTTCATGTCCATAAACCTGGTATACATAAACTTGATGTGTCTGACATCATTGAGTGCCATCTCCGCATCGAAGGTTGGCTACCATGGAACGCCATTCCGCTCTCTCTTGATTTGATAGTGCAGGTTGTCATATGCTTTCTTGTCCATTGTTTGATGTTACTCGTCCATGTTAGTCTTGGTCTGCCTCTGGCTCTCTGCTTTGTATTTTCTCTTCCAATATGCTACATGGGTTTCACCAGATCATATATATTTAGTTGGAGTGGTTCAAATTTGTGACACTGTACAAAAATATGCATATTCTAGAAAGGTTAATTTGTATGCTGCTGATATTTTATTCAAATAACGTTTATGGGAATAATTATTTCAAAACTGAACAAATGTGACCCTTTTCTGTTGTCAAATAATGCAATTTTAACCACAAATATTGTAACAATTTCAGTTATGGCGTCTGTTAGGATCATTCGTAATGTACTATAGCGGAATAATATTCAAGTCTTGTTTCAGAAGTGAGAAAATTACCGACCTACTAAAACATCAACCAAGAAAAGAAAAGAAGACATTGGGAATGGCTTTGCGACGTTCTACGAGTGGAACGAGCCAGGCATACACACCTAGCATGAACATGGACACCGCCTGGTAAGTGAAGGGGAGGCAGACCATTGGGAGACATGGCGATGAACCATACATGATGAGTTTCAGAGGCTGACAGGTTCTGGCGTGAGTTGTCCATGCTTGCTCCGGACCGGATTGGGTGGAGATCTCTTGTGAGTGCCCTATGCTGCTACCGGAGTTCAGAGAATTAAAAAGAAGAAGACTAAAATAACATTAACAAACTGCCGTGCAAGGAACGCACAGAAACCAAGATTTACAAAGAAACACAAAGGCCAATTGATCTACGCACCAACAGGCAAAGATAATAGATATTTACAGCATTACACACGAGCTAATATATCATTATAGCAGCACTCCCCCCAACAAAAAGTAACAAACCTTCAAAGCAACACACAGGAGCTAACAAAACAAGTGTCCGAAATTGAGAAAACATTCATTAAAAAGTAATCAAGTTTGGAAACAAGAAAAATATAGCAGAAAACGGATCCAATTAATTAACACAAAAACACAACAGCTCCAACGATATGAACAGGAGTGGCAGGAGATGCTCATAAAAATATTAATTCAAAAATATCTCCAGCAATGAAGAGCTAGCCCCAAAAAAATATATAATTCGGTACAAAAATGCAGAAAACAAACATGTTCTGATGGCAATCGGCAGAAAGGACGGAAATTGAATAAGAATAAGAACAGTATAGCGATATTTTTATTTGCAGGATCAAAATGTGGGACAGTTTAATATTTCTTTGTTTTTAAGAAAAAGACATCCAAGTGTCGTCTTTTCTACACTTCTTATATCTATTGGCGAGTTGCTTATACTTTTTGTTCTTCTTCTTGTTCCTCTACTTTCCTTCCTCATATGCCTTTCAGCGTCGAGGGGAGGAGATATAATTTGCGATATTTTGCTCTTCTATTGACCTCTCCTGCTGTTTTGTTTCATAGTGTTTTCAATATTCCATCAATCCCTCTTTTCCGTGATCGGCCCTATGGGTCTGGTGTTCTCGCAACGTTTATTGAAGGCTAGTTGTGCTGTGTTTTTATCTTTCTGCCAGATCACGTGGCCAAACAATTTTATCTATAGTTTCTTTATATACTCTATATAAGGAATTATTCCCAGTTTTTTTTTTTGATCAGTTCTTCATTTTTGAACTTATCTCTCAAGCTGTTCCCTGTCATTAGTCTGACACATTTTTTATTTGTAGTAGTTATTCGGTTGATACAGTCTTAATAGCGGAGACAGAGAATGAGCTACAAGAAATGATAGATATAATAGTAAAAGATAGCAACAAGAAAGGTATCAGTCTGAATAGTAAGAAAGCAGAAGTAATGGTTATATCGAAGAAACAATCATCACCATCATGCAGCATACAAATAAACAAGACAAATCTGAAACAATTGCAATGTTTGAAATACTTGGGCACAGTGATAACATCAGATGGAAGATGCAACACAGAAATAAAAAGCAGAATAGCTCAGGCTAAAATAGCATTTCAGAAAATGAAAAATATCTTATGCAACAAATCTATGTCATTAGAAATGAGAAAGAGAGTTCATCGATGCTATATAGAACCAATTCTGACCTAAGAAAGCGAATCATGGACAATAGACAAACAAATGAAAAGACGATTAGAGGCCACAGAGATGGAATTTCTCAGAAGAACGTTGAGAGTTCCCTGTACAGCTAAAAAGACCAATGAGAAAGTTCTCAAAGAGGCCTACACAAAAAGGGAGCTCTTAAAAAATATCAGAAAGAAGCAATCAACATTTTTCGGGCACATCATGAGAAGAGGAAAGTTGGAATACTTGGTTACAACTGGCAAAATAAAAGGAAAGAGAGATCGTGGACGACAAAGAGAGAAAATACTAGATAGCTTGGTGTTATGGCATGGAAAACAGTCAACAACAGAACTGATACGATGCACTGTGGATAGAAGATTGTGGAAGGACATGATCGCCAACGCCAACCGGTACGGCACATGATGATGATAACGAGTAGTTATTTCCTTATTGTTCTTGCATCTAGTGTCCATGTGTGCCATTGGTAGCACAACGTTGGGATGAAGATTTGTCGAGTAGCGGGAGATGCATCTTCTAGTTTTCGATTTCTAGCAGCTTCAAAGAAGAACGGAAGAACCTCCATCCCATCAGGGGGCTTATGGGGAATATGACGTAAGTGCCCATATTCTTTACAGGCCTTCGGCGCTTTATAACTTTCTAATGTGGTCAGTAGAATGTTATCGTTGTCTTTCTTTCCCACGAAAATCCACTGTCGATTTAAGTCTGGACGAACCCGGAAGCCGTTTATCAGGATGGAACCCGACCTCTTAACCTTAGTACTCCCGTTCACTGTGCTAGAATCAGCGTCAACCATTGAAATTTCATACTTTTCTAGAGTTTTCTTGGCCATCTGACTCTAAGTTTCGCTGCTTCTCTCTCCTTGTCTTTTATATAAAACCCCGTTTTTTTTTTAAATGTGGAATCACAAGTGTAACATTGTTATTTTTGTTAAATAAATAAGGAGCTTACGGTGTTTATTTGTGAGCATCGATCATACAGTGTTTATTTGTGAGCATCGAACATACAGTGTTTATTTGTGAATAAGGAGCTTACGGAGTTTATTTGTGAACCTGAAGCATACCTTGTATATTTCTTATTTGTTGTCCTGTTTTTGATGAAGACCTATTTCCTAAACGTTATATTTTGTTCTTGTTTCCCTATTTGCTTAATAACTAGCCAATACAATTTTACGTTGCTTTTTTTATCAATTTGAAATCCTTGTATACGTCTACTGACTTTTAGACTGAATTAATTTAACAGTCGTCTATATTTTGTCAAAAATATTGATCATCCATGCAATTTTCCCTTTATCCTACATCGACTTATCCTTATTTCCAGGAAAATTCTCTGTCATCGATTTTCCAAGCTCTTTTTCTTGTAACTAGGAAACGTTATGTTGGCGGCACTGCTGTGTCTTTTTGCGTCGATATCAGTTCGGGAGTGTTCTTGGCAGCGATGTGTGATAGTGTCTTAACTGGCATTCACAAATTATGTATATATGTCATTGTGACATCGAGAGTTTATCTGTTAAATGTCATTGTGTCATCGAGAGTTAATCTGTTAAATGTCATTGTGACATCGAGAGTTTATCTGTTAAATGTCATTGTGTCATCGAGAGTTAATCTGTTAAATGTCATTGTGACATCGAGAGTTTATCTGTTAAATGTCATTGTGACATCGAGAGTTTATCTGTTAAATGTCATTGTGTCATCGAGAGTTTATCTGTTCAATGCCATTGTGACATCGAGAGTTAATCTGTTAAATGTCATTGTGTCATCGAGAGTTTATCAGTTCAATGTCATTGTGACATCGAGAGTTTATCTGTTAAATGTCATTGTGTCATCGAGAGTTTATCTGTTCAATGCCATTGTGACATCGAGAGTTAATCTGTTAAATGTCATTGTGTCATCGAGAGTTAATCTGTTAAATGTCATTGTGACATCGAGAGTTTATCTGTTAAATGTCATTGTGACATCGAGAGTTAATCTGTTAAATGTACACACAGTGGACGAACATTTACCTGTATTCTAGACCTTTGATCTGAGTAGACTGGGTGACTGAGAAACATGTCACAAATTTTGACATTCTCGGTGTTGATGGCATGGAGTAGTCCCTCCTCTATGACGTCCAGACGCGACCTCTCCAACAACAGCTCGATGCAGTCATAATGCTCTCCCAGGACAGCCAGTTGGAGGGCAGTCCTTCCTAGGTAGTCCCTGGATGAGATGAACAAGAAGAAATCAATAATTTATGTAAAACTTAAGAATTAAACTATAAGAGATACAGAGGAAGCACATATATTACACTTTACTATTCTACAAATAAAACTGAACAGAAAATCGAAGCCTTTGAAATGTGGATTTATAGAAGAATAGGTAGAATTGGATGGAAACAAAAGATAACAAACGATGAAGTTTTAAAACAACTGAAAATAAAAAGAGAACTGCTGAACACAATTAAGACAAGACAAATGAAATTTTTGGGGCATGTTAAAAGACACAACAGCCTACTAAAAGTAATATTGGAAGGAAAAATACAAGGCAAAAGAGGCAGACCAAGACTAACATGGACGAGTAACATCAAAAGATGGACAAGTCAATCTATGTCAGCCTGCACCATCAAAGCAAGAAACAGAGTAGAATGGCGATCCATGGTAGCCAGCCTTCGTTGCGTAGAGGGCACACGACGATGATGATGATGATTCTACAAATCTTAGATTGTTCAACTCCTGTGTCATACCATTGCTAACATAAGGATGTGAACGTTGGGAATCAACCAAGACTTTAGATAGGGAATTAAATAACTGTGAAAAGAAATGTCTATGAAGGATATCAAACATAAGCTGGAAACATTTCAAACGAATAGCTTTAGAGACAAATCAAAACAAGAATATGTATCGAGTTTTATAAGAAGAAGGCGTTGGAAATACATCGGTCATGTGCTGAGACTGAATGAAAAGAGTCTTGCCAAACAGGCATTCAAGTGGAAATCATCTGGTAAAAGAAAACAAGGCAGAGCAAGAGAATCGTTATGTAGAACAATTACTAGGGAAGGCTTAACTATTGGACTAAGAAACAACCAATAACTAGCAGCGCATCGTCAATCGTGAAGAACTATGACTTCCGCCCTATGTGTGAAGAACTATGACTTCCGCCCTATGTGTGAAGAACAATGACTTCCGCCCTATGTGTGAAGAACTATGACTTCCGCCCTATGTGTGAAGAACTATGACTTCCGCCCTATGTGCTGTCTTTGACCCGAGAGGGGAATGAATTCTGTTCATGCAATCAGTTTCAAAGCAGGTGGGACATTCACATACCCGCCCCACCATCCAACCCAGCATTCCTCGAAGGATATACAAACTGAATGTTCCTGGAACCTGTTGGTTATATATTATTTATCTGCTTTTCCAACTAAGCACTCCGGATCAATGAAACCATTTTTCCACCTTTAGACCCTTTAGTTTCTCAAAGTAAACATCACTGTCTCAAACATACTACTCCTCTTCTCTTAAGGCATGGAAATAAAAAAAAGAAAACTTAGTGATGTCTTCTTTGCCAGACCACACTCAATGCCAGAGCTGATAGCGAGCTTATCAGCTATTTCATTGCCGTACTACCAGTGCCCCCTGGACACACTTGTTAACGCGTTCACGAGCTGCACAAAATCATGCCACATAGACTATCTCGATCTTATGTAGCACGGATGTACATGCCATTTGCGTGGTCCATTCAATGTTATGAAAAATGGCAGAAAAATATAATTTATAAGCAGTGTATTTATATCATTTAATTTGGATAATATTCCACCCAGATAATCTGATAAACTATACAGAAAAATGAAAGTTACTGAAATGAAACAAATTATAACCATTAGCATTAAGTGTCTGGAAACTGCAACAAATACATTTCCTGATAACAGCCATCGAGTCGAAAGGTGAGATAGTGTACATATAAAGCAATGAGGTGTGGTCTTACTTGTAAATATTTTGAGATGTGTAGAGGATTTGGCATTACAATCTAACGGTAGACAAAACATGAACAGTTTTATTTTTCTGGAAAACATTGCCTTGATAGCGGCAAACGAGAACGTGTAGGCAGGAATTAGTAGGGACACTTTGGTTAATGAGAGTTTAGATACGGGGCTCAGACAAGAAAACTAAGAGGGTGGAAGTGGTAATCATCTCTGAGAGGTGCAGTCATAGGGGGGCAAACATCGGAGCAATGAGAAAACATGACGATGTGTATTGGTTTAGTTATCAAGGGACAATGCTTGCACATCAGAACAAACATCAGATTGTATATTTATCACACAAATAAAGAACAAAATAGACAAAATACGAAACTTCCAGATATTAAAAGGCATCTAGATGATGTGGAGAACACAAGTCTGTACTCAAACGTGGTATATATCAGTCCCAAATATAGCCTCGTAAGTAGGTATCGAAGACGCATCCGGTGACGGTTTCGGGTGGGTAGCTTCCAAATGCTCAAAAGATCACAGCTTCCGTGTCAATGGTGCCACATTACAACCATTCTCAAAACGGACTAGACAGGACGTCGCGATCATCAAGGCGTACATAGAAGGGGAGGAATAAGACACATGAAGCAGAAAACGCTGACTGTATTATATATTTTATTAAGGGGATTTAAGATATGCTATTGTGAAAACAGAAAACCGAAGCCTTTGAAATGTGGATTTACAAGATATGCTATTGTGAAAACAGAAAACAGAAGCCTTTGAAATGTGGATTTACAGAAGAATAGGAAGAATTGGATGGAAGGAAAATGTTATAGTAGGTTGATGTTATTTATTATTTTTCTTATTATTGTTCAACGACAGTACATCAAATTACATTGATCACAAACGTTTAATCATGACTGGCTCTTTTTCTGAATACATAAATCATAATCAAGTTTATTGATATCTCTAGGCACAAAGATTCGTACTAGCGGTTTTTGCACTTTTCTTAATTTAATGTTAATTAATTGTGGACTTCTCTGAGACAAATAGTCGGTGGATATGATCAGTCCACAAGTGCATATCTTACATACAACATTATTCAACTTACGTTCATGAGGAATGTGAAACACAACTTGAAAACTCTCAAACCTTCACAACTAAAGTTCATATGTTCATTGCTGTCCTTACTACTCTCTATCAACTTAATAACTTCTCAACTGACTTAAAACTACAACTTGAAGATTCTCAACTTCCTAACTAACTGGCTCAACTTTCTAATCTTGGCATATTAGATCTGACTTCCATCTCTATAAACTTCTAGCTCTTCCTATTTCTGACACCTGTTCTAATTGTCCTAATAATGATTGTCTAATCTAAAAGTTCTCTCTAACTTCTATCTAACTGCCTTCGGCAGTTCGGCCGAAGTCGGACTAAGCTTACTTAGTCTACATCTTGACTTCTCTCTCTGTGTCTAATATCTAACTGTCTTAAACCTATTGTGTTGAAGTTTAAATACTCCAACCTCACACTTTGTGTGACATATATGCAGCCAATCAAACCGTTGCAAAGTGACAATTTGCAATTCCTCCGATCACTCGTGGAGTCATCAACTCTCTTCCTCCTGACCCAAAATTCGTCCTATGACTCAGAATTGTCAAAAAAAAAAAAACTGTTTTTGACCATCATCTTCATGACCTGACCTGTCCTGGTAGATGTTTACTGGACAGCGAAGTCAATCAGTCAAATCATGCGCGTGTTGTCACGTGCTTATTTTATCCCCATTTTCAAAACAACCTGCGTGGTGAAAATTTCCATCCTCTCTAAACTCATCATCATTGTCCAGTAATTCTGGACCACTTTCCTTCCCACTTTCTGTGTATCCACTACCCCCTATGTGAACTTCTACCTTAACTTGTTATGACCTGGAAAATTCTACCTTCCTACCTTAGCTTGGTGGATGTCCTTGTTATGTCCGAGTATAATTCCTCGGTAGATGTCCCTATCCCTACTATAAACTTTATTCCCTTAACTTGTTATTCTGGCTGGAATTTTCCATACTTTAAATGTATGTCCTAACACTGCTGGTCGCTATCATATGTTACTGCTATTGTCTACGAAATAATGGGTAACGACTAAGTTACTTGCGCCCATGCTTTCACTATCTTATTCTATTACAAAAAGAAAACAAACGATGAAGTTTTAAAACAACAAAAAATAAAAAGAGAACTACTAAATACAATTAAGACAAGACAAATGACATTTTTGGGACACGTTAAAAGACACAACAGCCTACTAAAAATAATGTTGGAAGGGAAAATACAAGGTAAAAGAAACAGTTGCAGACCAAAACTAACATGGACAGTAACATTAAAAGATGGACAAGTCAACCTAAGACAACCTACACCATCAAAGCAAGAAACAGAGTGGAATGGCGCTCCATGATAGCCAACCTTTGTTGCGGAGACGGCACTCGATGATGATGATGATGATGATGATTGTGAAGTTTCTTAATGAACCAATTTTAAATCATACGGAAGTCAGTCATGGACAATTTATACAGAAACATGATGATTAACAACCCGTTCTTGTCAGTACCTTATTCGGAATAATCAGCGCTGCCCATCTACACAATGCATTTCAAACCGTCTCTAGAGATATCTACATTCGTACAAGATCTGACGACTCCTTATTCAATCTGGCAAGTGTGAGGTTAACATTTAAAACAACTGAGACTCTAATCAAGGAGCTTCTATTTGCTGATGACGCAGAACTGGTTGCTCACGATGAATCTGTCCTGCAGTCAATGATCGACAATCTAGCTGGATCATGTGATTTACTCTCCCTGTCACTAAGAATCCAGAAGACTGTAATGCTTAAACAAGGTTTATCCAGTCCTGCAGCTATAGCATTTAATAAAACACCCCTTGAATCTATGAGAATGTTCACCTATCTCGGTTCTATGGTCACAACCACTGTCTCCCTTTGAAGAAATAATACATATATAAATCGGAAAGGCAGCTTCTGCATTTGGTAAACTTAAAGATAGAGCATGGGCCAACACCAATTTAACACTAAGGGCTAAGATTCAAATGTGTGTGCTTAGTACACTTCTATATGGACCAGAAATAGCTTTCATGTGCATTGCCTTCGAAAGTTTATGAACATTAAATGGCACGACATAGTAACCAACTCTAATATCTTACGAGCCAAACTCCATCCATCACGGCAACACTTAGGAGTGGAAGATTAAGGTGGCTGGATCATGTAAGAAGAATGACAAACAATCATATTCCCAAACAGATATTGTATAGCGAACTTAAGAATGGAAAGAGACCAAAAGGTAGATCTAGGAGAGAAGCTGCTAAAACAGCATCCAGCATAAAACACAGAAATGTTTACCAAACTACTGATTTATCGTGACTGCTTGCTATCAACCGTCTGTCAAGACAACAAAGGCCGTGTATGTCAGAAAAATAATGTACCCTTATCCTTATTTTTTCCCAGATGACCAGTATGTGCAGAGATTTGTAAGAAGCACTGATTGTAACTGAAGCATAAACGTTTAAGTTGAAATACCTGCTGTACACATACACAGCGGAGATGGGGGGGGGGGGGGGGAAGAGATACTATGTAATCCATTTTTAACAATAGAAACAAGAAAAAGAGTTCTTAAATGTTATGTAGAGCTAGTCTTAACATATGGATGTGAATCATGGACAATAGAACAACAGACAAGAAAATCACTGGAGTCTGTAGAAATGTGGTTTTACAGAAGAATGTTGACAATACCGTGTATAGCTAAGAAGAGTAATGAAGATGTTCTGAAAGAGGTCAAAGCAAAAAGAGAGCTAATTTCCAATATTAGGAAGAAACAATCACCATTTTTTTGCCATGTAATGAGAAGAGAAAAACTGGAATATATTGTAACAACTGGAAAAATTGAAGGACGACGAGATAGAGGGAAGCAAAGAGAAAAAAATACCAGACAGCTTAATAGAATGGCTTGGCAGAAGGTCAACAACAGAAATGATAAATAACTGTTGAGATCGAAAGTTGTGGAGAGACATGATCACCTACGCCAGCAGGCCCGGTACTTGATGATAATGATGACACATACACACCGATTTTCCAAGATGGCGTCCACAAAACAACAGAAAGCATTTTGTGCTGTTGAAGTCACGTTGAGTGTGGGAGGAACTAGACAACCGACTAGATGTCTGCCGTGTCAGGAAGGGCGCCCATATTGAATCTTTGTAAGGTAGGATACACCAACTTTGATATGTTATATTATCTTTAGTTTAAAAAGGATCCTCATATGATCCTCTCCCTTTTATGAGAGAAACCAATGCATTTGTATGAGAGAAGTTAAGTATATCGAATTTTTAATGAGAGAAACAATTCAATTTGTATGAGAGAAGTTAAGCAAATCGAATTTTTAATGAGAGAAACCAATGTATTTGTATGAGAGAAGGTGTTAAGCAGCCCGCTATCTTAATGAGAGAATCGACGTCATCGCCATTATAAGGGGGGGGGGGATATCAAATAAATCCCAATAATAAGGTATCGGGTTCATTTGCCAAATATGACGACATTTTTTTCATTTGCCAAATATGACGACATTTTTTTCATTTGCCAAATATGACATTTTTTTCATTTGCCAAATATGACATTTTTTTCATTTGCCAAATATGACGACATTTTTTCATTTACCAAATATGACGACATTTTTTTCATTTGCCAAATATGACGACATTCTTTTCATTTGCCAAATATGACATTTTTTTCATTTGCCAAATATGACATTTTTTTCATTTGCCAAATATGACATTTTTTTCATTTGCCAAATATGACGACATTTTTTCATTTACCAAATATGACGACATTTTTTTCATTTGCCAAATATGACGACATTCTTTTCATTTGCCAAATATGACATTTTTTTCATTTGCCAAATATGACATTTTTTTTCATTTGCCAAATATGACGACATTTTTTCATTTGCCAAATATGACGACATTTTTTTCATTTGCCAAATATGACGACATTTTTTTCCATCCAAAACAGTTCCCTTGCTGCTTCCAGCTCCTAAAGGCAGGCCTGGTGTGATACTGACCATATTATTAATAATAAAATGTGCACAAATACGACATTTTCCACATGCTTTAGGGCGTGGAGAGAGCGAGATCCCATATATACCCACCTGGAGAAAATCTGAGGAGAATCCTGACCCACGTGCACGAACTCCCTAGCACGGCTTGGCATGCACGTTGTAGTTAGGTTACTGTTGACAATTTTCCCGGCCAGCGGTCATATCTACTCTTTTTCATTTTAACAGCCAAGGGTTCTTTAACGTGCGCGAGTGCACACGGGACCCCATGTTCATTGTCGTTATCCAGGATTGCTTGACATAGGATATCACTACCCAAGAGATCATCATCATGTACCATACCGATTGGCGTAGGCGATCATGTCCTCCCACAATCTTCTATCCTCAGTGCATCGTATCAGTTCTGTTGTTGACTTTTTCCCATGCCATGACACAAAGCTGTTAGTATTTTCTCTCTTTGTCGTCCGCGGCTCTCTTTTCCGGTATTTTACCAGTTGTAGTCAAGTATTCCAACTTTTCTTTGATGTGCCCGAACAATTTCGATTGTTTTTTTTTCTGATGTTTTTTATATGCTCCCTTTTTCTGCTGGCATCTTTGAGAATTTCCTCGTTTCCTCGACTTAAGAGATCAGGCGAACGTAACGTCATAAAGAAACCACAGATTAATTTTTTTTTCTTTTTAAAAAGAATAACCACCGCTTCTGGAGGGCTTTATCCCGGGTCCTTCCTTTCTGATGCAGACGTCACACCTCTAGACGAACTCCAACCTCTCCAGTAAGAGCCAGGAATACCAAGAAAGCCACTATGACCCACCACATCAATGAGTAAAAGGGGCGCTACCCAGCCCCGATTTTTAATTTTTTTTGGGATTTGGTTGTATTTAAGGAAAGCTAAGACAGATTGCCAACTTTATTTCGAGACAGAAATCAATGTGGTTGTGTTGAGAGGCCGAGACAGACCACCCTTTTTTTAACTTAAAAGAAACGATTTTTTGGACGAGGCTAAGACAAGCATCAACTACTTTTTTATCTTTTAGAGAAATCGATGTGATAATGTCAGAGAAGCTAAGAGAGATCACTAACTTTTTGAGAGAAATCGATGTCGTTATATGAAATAAACATGAGGTTGTCCTAAAGACACTGTGAAGGGTCTCCGTGAATTGTATTAAGTTAAAATATAACAAAGGGAACTGTGGAGCGGGATCAAGAAAGGGAAAACTACTCAATCTTTCCTTTTTTAGTTAGAGAGAGAGAATGAATGACCAGATCATCTCTTCGTTGTAGCGTAGATTTCTGGATTGTTCGATATCGATTACTCTTTACAAGACAAAACTGATTCGATTCCTTGGCCGATTCACGTGCGTCAAGGTTGTTGTTATCAGACCTCTTATATCAGCAAACAATAAATTGCGGCCCGAATTTGGCACTTTCTCTGCCTCCATAGAATCGTTTAATCAATGTCATTCAATTAGGGTGTAATCGCCTCAAATTATGTACATGGCATCTGTGTATTTTTAGAAATAGAAAGGTCTAGGAAATCCGGTAGAGCAGAACGACAGCCAACTATAGATTTACTAAAGCTCGTGGACAGAAAACAAAACCGGAAAAACGCACCAACTAGCGTGACGTGTTCAAATATAGGAGATATGGATGGCTGACTTCCCTCTACCAACACATATCGCTGATCGCAAAGCTAAAATGTCACATCAATTGGTCAAATTCCATGAATTCTCTTTCAGGCCGCAGGCATAAATAAATCTACAGTTGGCTGTTTTAGCGCTGTCCAACTATTTATATGTCGGGGCGTATCTGACTGATGGAAGTGGAGATGGGGGCTCCAAGTTACTATCTCTATCTATTGTCCTTTCGAGCCGAAGACGGTACATAGGGCAAAACCACAATCTCGAAAAACAGAAAACTTGCGTGCCAAATTGGCACATATTGCAGCGATCACTGCTTCCAAAACTTATAGCTCTGTTTCCATAACAATACTTTTTACAATGACAGCTTGTCAAGCCATCGATCAATCTCCTTAGTCGCCTCTTACGACATGCCTGGAAGGTCAAAGTGTCACTATTCTTTACTTCCCTCATAATGAGGCCCCGGTAACACACAGGAGGCCAAATTACTATATCTATCTATTGACCTTTCGAGCCGTAGCCGGCCCATAGGGCGTAGACCAAGATACTCCTTCTCTTATCTGAATTTTTGTTCTAGCAGTTTTCTTTTAAAGATATTTTATCAAATCTCGCCATTTGTCTCTGTTCTGTGCAAGCAGCTCTATCTCATTGAGGGAGCCGAATCCTGCTGCTCTTGCCTCTCTCATCAATGTTCTTCTCAGTGTCTCCCTGGGTCTTCCTCTTTTTCTCTTACCTGTTGTTTCCCATATGAGGGTTTGCTTTGCTATTCGGTTATTATCTCTTCTCATTACATGTCCAACATATGACCATCGTCTTTTCTTTATTACTGAAGATATTAGTGGTTGATTGGCGATTTCTCTAATTTCCTCGTTTGTTTTGAATTCGTTCCACGCTATACCAAGTATTTTCCTTAGACATTTATTTTCGAATGCGCTCAACCTTGTTTCTATATCTCTTGTTGTTTTCCAGCTTTCACACGCATACGTAAGGGTTGATAGTACATTTGATTTGAATAGCCTAAGTTTTGTGTTTGCGCTGATGAGTTTTGATTTCCACAACTTTTCAAGGCTTCTGAAAGACATTGCTGCTTTAGCTATTCTGATTCTAATTTCTTTATCCCCTTCTCAATCAATGCGACTTTCAAGATAGATAAAGATAAAGTAATCGATCTCTTCTACTGGTTTGTTTTCCATGTATATTTTGTCATTTGTTGGAATTAAACTGTTCATGACTTTAGTCTTTTCATGATTGACCTCAAGCCCAATTTTGCTGGCTATTGATGATAGTACATTTGTATTTTCCTGCATCGTTTTTTTTATCTGACTGATGATGAGAACTATGTCATAAGCAAAGTCAAGGTCCTCCAAATTACTACTGCGATGATAATAAAAAAGAACATTCGTAGTAATATTATGGTAGTTAAAGTTATGAAAACATAATTCTGAAAAAATAATGTCTTTACTTTAACTTTAAGTTAAACGTTTTCTTCACGCCTTGCTAAGCGTATTGAGAATATCGTGCTAGTGACCATATTTTCCCACGACAACTGCACCATTTTGGGTGATGTGGTCGGTATCACGTCAAGTAACGTTACAATTCTGATTAACGTTAAGGTTGTCTGAGTTGAAATTCTAATTAACGTTAAGGTTTTCTGAGTTGAAATTCTAATTAACATTAAGGTTTTCTGAGTTGAAATTCTAATTAACATTAAGGTTGGCTCAGTTGAAATTCTAATTAACGTTAAGGTTGGCTGAGTTGAAATTCTAATTAACGTTAAGGTTGGCTGAGTTGAAATTCTAATTAACGTTAAGGTTGGCTGAGTTGAAATTCTAATTAACGTTAAATGTTGGCTGATCAAAATTTAGCAATAGGAAAGTAAGTCTAGGGCGCCATGATAGCTGCGGGTGCCGTATTCGACAGCGCTGGCGTAGAGCAGAATGTCACATCAGAGCGAAATATTCCAGCTAATCACAAAAGACCTCACAGAACAAAATGTTTTAATCATAAAGAGACATTCTAGCTATAGCTTTAGTCAAGTTGAACCATATGAGGGTGAAGGTCACTTGAGTAGACTACATCCTGTACATTATTAAAAGTTATACTTTATAGGAGAGGTTCCACCACACAAAAATGTTAATATTTTAGCTTGGTTAATTCTTGCATTAGTTTTGTTCCAGTATACGTAAAGCTTTATACACTTTACAGATTTACAGTTTTGACAATTTAAAAATTAAATTCGATTGTAAATCACAGATGTGATTACAGCTTCGGGTAAAACTCATTTTTACTGATTTGAATGCAGCGGCGGATATTCAGAGAAGGCAAGGGGGCTTCTAACATTCTATCAGAATACATAACACAATAACACAATAACACTGTAGCGCAATGAGTTAAATGTCAGTGTACAACCAGCCACCGTATCCCCTAGTATAGCCGTGATATAGTTCAAATAACTCAAGCCGTTACTAATAAATAAGCTTCAATGTCTATGGAAGTCAAACCTACTACAACCGTATAACAGCATCTATCGACGTTGCAGTGTGTAGGAGAACTAGGTAGGCCATTTCAGCAATCATTTATGGTTACTATGGCAACAGGCTAGCAGTAAATAACACCCAACCATATTCAAAAGTTATATTTTTGAAATAAGCACAATGGGAAGACAACTAAAATATAAATGATAAACAGCTTCACGACATTTACGAGTGGTAAGCGGCCAGTGCTTTCTTTTCGATGTAAATACTTTCCCCAACTCAGACAGCGTGGGTTCATTCAATAAATTCGGTTGGTTAAGCATTGTCAAGCTGGGATTCAATGTCCACCACCAACTTACAGAACCAACACCGAGGACATGTCGTGGTCCATTCGTCTGCTGACATTTTGTGTCACAGTTGTTTGTCATTGCTACTTTAGCTGATTTGATCATTAGTGTCTTTCCGGGAAGATAAAATACAGATATTTCTCCTGTTATTCACTAAAAGTCATATTTCTCTTGTTACACACTGAAAGTCATATTTCTCTTGTTATACACTGAAAGTCATATTTTTTCCTGTTATACACTGGAAGTAATATTTCTCCTGTTATTCACTGAAAGTCATATCTCTCCTGTTATTCACTGAAGTCATATTTCTCTTGTTTACACAGAAAGTCATATTTTTTCCTGCTATACACTGAAAGTCATATTTTTTCCAGTGATACACTGAAAGTAATATTTCTCATATCATACACTGAAAGTTATACTTCTCATGTCATACACTGAAAGTAATATTTCTCCTGTCATACACTGAAAGTTATACTTCTCATGTCATACACTGAAAGTTATACTTCTCATGTCATACACTGAAAGTCATACTTCTCCAGTCGTACACTGAAAGTCATATTTCTCCAGTTATACATTGAAAGTCACATTTCCCCAGTTGCTGAAAGTGATTAGAAGAGGATGTGTCTTAAAATCTAAACGCTTTTGTGTTTACAAAATGAATAATGCATCTTTCGAAACTCTCCAATTTTCCAATCGTTGATCTTTTTGTTATAAATATTAATTACTAAAATATCATTCCGACATAAGAAGTGACTTCAGCTAAAAATGTTACTTCCTGTGTGTGGTGTCACGAGCTGGAAACACTTCCATTCAATACCAGTTTCAAGAAAAAGGCGAATGTACAAGACTCATGACATCTGCATACGTAAATGCTGCTCAATTTTCAAGATTAGAACTAAAATAGCACTTTATGATGAAAACAAACAGCTGTTCGTTGAAGGTATTCTTCGGCATCTCTCTTCTCAGATCTTACAGAGACATTTTTAATTAACATTTTATTCTTCTTTACTTTTCATTTCTCTTTCTCGTTCGATTTTTTAATTATTTATTATTTATTTAAAATACATATTTTTTTGTGTTGTAAGTTTATTCCTGTTGAAGACCTTTGCGCAGAAACATTGTTCTTATTTGTGGTGTCCACTTGTTTGTTACATGAAGTTTTAACCATACCACATTTTCCTACTTATACTTTTTCATTTCTCCTTTCCAAATATACTCCCCGAGACACATTTTCATAGCATTTATTGTGCCGGACTTGTCCGAGTACATGGTGTGTTTATTTATATATATACTTCAACAAGATTCTTCAACACCTGTGTGATACATGTGCTACCATATTGATGTGAAAGTTAGAAATCCCACCAATACCTTTGCTATAGTTCGTTCACAAATTCGTGCCCACAGAGTTGATCAGAATCTGTATCTCGGAAACTGTTTGATGAATTTCTGTAATTCTTTTTCATGAAATCTTATTTTTTTTCACCGACTTTAAGATTTAATAACTTTTAAGTACAAAGGTAGTCTGAATTTTGCACAAAACGTAAATATACTTTTAGGAAAATATCAAACCGTGTGCTCTAAACATTAGATTTTACTGTAAATTACGTTAATTTTCTAACAATGCAAGTCAAAGGCTTGTCTGTATCACATTGAAGAGGGTCACAATTTTTCATTTGATTTTATATCTTTGTCATAGAGATATATAATTTCAAAAGTGCCTGTGCAATAACACAATTAGCTTTTGCATAATGATGAATTTACACTTTAAACTCTTCATGGTTTTAACAATCAAGTAGTCACTTCACTACAGCTTACAAACTATCACATGTAAAGGAATATGCATGATTAATAAATATCTTGTCAAAGTACGCCTGTGGACCTATTTAACGTATAAGGCAGTGCCTCGCCAGCAGTGAAGCCATTCTGTTCTAAAAGCAAAGTCAAAAGGTCCATGTTGTGCAACTTTTCTTAAGTTAATTTGTATTTGTCCATGTTGTGCAACTTTTCTTAAGTTAATTTGTATTTGTCCATGTTGCTATGATCTCAATGAGGAACAAAACCAACAACATAGTTTGAAGACACTTACAGTTGACAAGATCACGTCTGAAAACCGGACGTACGCTAATCTTAAGGTCTGTTGTTTGATGTGCGACGGGGATAATCTGACGATGAACTGTGTGTCTATATGTTCGGAATTGGAGTCAACAACGATGGCCTAACATCATCAAGCGCTATACAATTAAAAAAAATACGACGATCATCATTTTCAAGAGGACGTGAACTTCCATGGTATATAGTGGATAGGAGGCGGGAACAATTGAAGGCTATGCATGAAAAGTGTTCCTTGTTGCAGTTTCCTCATATTCCAAGTCCGGCTTGTTGCAGGATCTACTGCGATAAGTGCTCTGTGCACACCGTGAGCTGTGTGTCTCATCCGTTTTGATCATGTTTGGATATTCCAATTGTTTACGATGAGTGATGATATCGTATGACAGGGAATAGTTGGCTGTGTTCACTTTCTGCGCGGTTTCGCCTTATGTCTTTTGGCGTGTGCTGAGACTGCTACGATGGGGACTACAGATACCTTTCTTTGTTTGGGAGATGAGATATTAATTCGGATGATTACACTGGCACGGCCGGTTGAGCAATTACGGATTTTAATTCGTTTGCATTGATATCAGGGCCTTCCATAACCAAATAACCTATTTAACAAGAAATCGGAAATGACAAAAGTGGCGCGTCATTCAAAATCACGTTCAGTAGTGCGAGCAAGTGCTAATAGCGATAAACACATGACATTTTGCCTTTTTAAATGACAATGTTGATTACAGCAAATGTAGTATTGTAAACTCCTAAAAATTAGGACAACCAAGAAAATTATATTTTTATATACCCTAAAGAGACAAAAATCTGTCCTAAATGCATGACAGTAGGGGAAAAAATCAGGCTTAAGGTTGGTGAAGAAATAAGATTTCATGTAAAAAATTTATTGAAATTTATCAGTTTCCGAGATAATGAATAAACTCTGTGGGCACACATTTCTGAACGAACTATAGAAAATGACATGCATTTGAAAACAAATGTCTTCGTCTAATCTCAAACATGAGCTGGAAAGAGTACATTTAAAATGAACAGATAAGAGACGATTTTACCCAAGAATACATGCCGAGCTTTATAAGAAGAAGGCGTTGGAAATACATCGGTCATGTGCTGAGAATGAATGAAGAGAATCTTGCCCACCAGGTATTCATGTGGAAACCATCTGGTAAAAGAGAACGAGGTGGCCCCAGAGAATTTCTACTCAGAACAATTACAAGGGAAATCTCAACCATTGAACTAAAAAAAAAAGGTAAAGTAGCCCCCGTCACGCCAAGTGGCGTAAAAGGAATATGGTGTTAATGACCATCAATTTTACAGACCTTCGGCACATGCTTTTTGTTGTAATGTGGTCGGTATTACGCCTGTGCCGCTTTATTTTCCCAGAAAAAAATCCGTACCCATTAAAAGCTGGGTGAACTGGAGCCGTTGGTTGGGATCGAACCCTACCTCTTGTCCTTGTAGTCTAGTTCACTAACCACTAAGCTATCGCGGTTCCCAAAAAATGTTAAGAACTAGCAGCAAATTCGTAATTGTGGGGCATTATGACTTCCGCCATATGTGTCTCCATCGACCCCAGACGAAAATGTAATGAATCGTGGTGCAGAAATTTGTCAGGGGTAAATCTTCTATATTAATTATTTCATGCAAATTTTACCATAAATAAACACGTGTACTATTTGTTTTGTGCAATAATTATTAAGTGTACAGACATTGGTTTTGATCATCCTATTTTATGTAAATAGCAAGAGATGTCCGTACTCTGCTGGTGAAGGGCATTCAGTGCCCGGGGTCCGCGTGACTGTCATTGGCGATGTCCAGAAAGATGGTGTTGTAGCCAGCGTTTGTCAATCTAAATATTCAGTGATTCCGTATTGATCTGAATGTATGCCGAACAGAAAAGGAAACATTGAGCCTGTGATAATGTCATGTAGACAAGTGCAATGTGGACAGCTTGTAGAGGTATTTATGGGCTGAGCACAGCGGAGGGTTCGTGTTGCTGCCCAATAAACTAAAGTTGATTGCCGTGTTGATCTGTGGTTAAGATGAAGAAGATGATTATGTTGATATTGAGAAAAAAATACCGGAAAGAATATTCCTTCTTCTCATCATCGCTTTCTCTTCTTCTGTCTGGTCTATATTTACACTTAACCATTCAATTTGTTGTCCTCTTATATACTTTAAAAGAAGGATGATAATTTACTGTTTACTTAACGCGATGATGATAATTTACTGTTTACTTATGCGAGGATGATAATTTACTGTTTACTTAACGCGATGATGATAATTTATTTTTTACTTATGCGAGGATGATAATTTACTGTTTACTTATGCGAGGATGATAATTTACTGTTTACTTATGCGAGGATGATAATTTACTGTTTACTTATGCGAGGATGATAATTTACTGTTTACTTATGCGAGGATGATAATTTACTGTTTACTTATGCGAGGATGATAATTTACTGTTTACTTAACGCGATGATGATAATTTATTTTTTACTTATGCGAGGATGATAATTTACTGTTTTCTTAGTGCGAGGATGATAATTTACCGATTTCTAAGTGCGATGATGATAATTTACTGATTTCTAAGTGCGATGATGATAATTTACTGATTTCTAAGCGCGAGGATGATAATTTACCGATTTCTAAGTGCGATGATGATAATTTACCGATTTCTAAGTGCGATGATGATAATTTACTGATTTCTAAGCGCGAGGATGATAATTTACCGATTTCTAAGTGCGATGATGATAATTTACCGATTTCTAAGTGCGATGATGATAATTTACTGATTTCTAAGCGCGAGGATGATAATTTACCGATTTCTAAGCGCGAGGATGATAATTTACTGATTTCTAAGTGCGATGATGATAATTTACCGATTCTAAGTGCGAGGATGATAATTTACTGCTTCCTTAGTGCAGGGATGATATATTTGTTGTCTTCTTAGTTCTTCATTTCTGTTGTCCCTCAAGCTCATTCTTATACAAACATTAACATATTTGATTTCGCTGGTGTTTATCCTATTGATTGTTCTGTAATCTAGTGTCCATGTTTATGATTGATAGCACAAGGTTGGGTTGAATATTGTTGACAAGTGCTTTCTTTCTTTCCTTTGAGTAAGAGTTAACACGCGCTTTTTAATATGACGATACGATTATTCTGAAACTGATAATATTAGTATCATCATAATTATCATCATAATTGGGCAATCACCTCGCTGGCAGCTCCGGCACTGAGTGTGGCCTTACTCTGAACAAAGAGAACATCGCCAATTTTGTTCTTCATTCCATAAGAGAGGAGAAGGAGGATGAGTGATATAAGGATGTCTATATTGAGAGACTGAGGAGTCTAAAGGTGGGACAATGATGTATATATTGAGAGACTGAGGAGTCTAAAGGTGGGACAATGATGTCTATATTGAGAGACTGAGGAGTCTAAAGGTGGAAAGGGGATCTGGTCGATCAGGAGTGCTTAGTGGGAAAAGCAGATGTATCTATAATTAACACCTTACACGAACAATCAGTCTGTATACCCTTCGAGAAATGCTGGGACGAGCGGTGGAGCGGATATAGGGATGCCCCTATTGCAATGAAACTAAATTCCTTGAATAGAATTGAATAAAATAGACATTGTTAGTAAACGTTAAGTCAGGCTTTTGGGTGTTAAAGCAGCAGTTGGGTGTTAAATAAGCTGTTGTTCACGATCTATTTGCCAGGCTTCATGAGTGGAACAGTCTTTACATGTCAGGTATTAACAGCGAGATGGGATACTCATCGCTGCCGCAGTTCTCTATTATGATTCATTGTCTATCTTTCTATTTTTCGTTCGCCTGAAGTATTGTCTATATCTGCAATGTCGTTTCCTTTATAAATGTCACTGTCTTTTGTAATTCTTGCAGTGGCCCATATAGTTTTATATATATATATATATATATATATAGTTCAGTTCAAGGCCAGTTCCTTGTCGTGGGGATGGGGCTAAACAGTCACCAAGGACTGAAAACCAAGACTGGCCAGGCCTTCCTACACCCGAGCAAGACCACAGTCTGCTCTAGCAAGTTTAAGTGCCGAAGTCGGAGGCAACCAGCCAAAAGGCGCACCACAACAATTAGAATGCCACGCACTCACGCCAATGGGAAGTATGATTCATTGTCATCATTATGACAATGAATGCAACTGGCAATAACGATATAATAATAGAAGAAATACCTCTACTAGACGTTCATTCTTACATACATCAGTAAATTAGACCAAGTATGAGGTGCAGAGAATGATGCCAAAATATGGATGCAAACAGCAGAATAGGTCTTCGCTGCACTAGGAAACATAGAAATCCAAAGAAATTAGGTTAAATATATAAAGAAAAAAGACGAACTCTAAAGTTAAATCAGTCTTATTATATGGCTGTAAAACATGGAGAACAACACAAACGACAATCACGATGCTAGACTTTCATTAATGGATGCCTGTGCAGAATAAAAGGATGGAAATGGCAGGACAAAATCAATAACATAGAGTTATGGAAAAGTACCAGTCAAATACCAGTGGATAAAGAAATACAGCAAAGACGATGGCACTGGATAGGACGCACACTGCGGAAGCCAACTGAAAGTATTACACAAGAGGCCCTTTTTGGAATCCCCAGGGGAAGAGACAAAGAGGAAGACCAAAATATTATTGGTGAAGATTGGTGGAAGCAGAGATGAAGATAATGGGGAAGACGTTGAACGATCTTAAAAGAATGACAAGAAACAGAACGACTTGGAAAGTGTTTGTTGAAGATCTTTCCTCCACATGGAGCTGAAAAGTTTTGTTGAAGACCTATACTCGACATAGAGCTGAAATGGTTTGTTGAAGACCTTATACTCGACATAGAGCTGAAATGGTTTGTTGAAGACCTTATACTCCACATAGAGCTGAAATGTTTTGTTGAAGACCTATACTCGACATAGAGCTGAAATGGTTTGTTGAAGACCTTATACTCGACATAGAGCTGAAATGGTTTGTTGAAGACCTTATACTCCACATAGAGCTGAAATGTTTTGTTGAAGACCTATACTCGACATAGAGCTGAAATGGTTTGTTGAAGACCGTATACTCCACATAGAGGTGAAATGGTTTGTTGAAGACCTATACTCGACATAGAGTTGAAATGTTTTGTTGTAGACCTATACTCGACATAGAGCTGAAATGGTTTGTTGAAGACCTATACACGACATAGAGCTGAGATGTTTTGTTGTAGACCTATACTCGACATAGAGCTGAAATGGTTTGTTGAAGACCTTATGCTCCACAGGGACTTTTGAAATGTAGAAGAAAGAAAAAGATAGTCACCATTAGGGCTCGGATTTTTATGACCTAAATAATGCTAAATATGACCTAACAATAAAAAATGAACCGAAATATGACATACATTAATTATTCATTTGTTCTTTAAAATGACATTAAATTATCAAATTTTATAATCTTAGAAGATCGGTGTATCCTGACATACGCTATATCAACTAAAACTCTCCATAACTTTCTATATCTACAGCTGAATCAAGTACCACACTGTTGGTTTAGGTTATCATGTCTCTCTATAACTTGCTATCTATACAGTTGAATCAAGTACCGCACTGCTGGTTTAGGTTATCATGTCTCTCTATAACTTGCTATCTATACAGCTGAATCAAGTACCACACTGTTGGTTTAGGTTATCATGTCTCTCTATAACTTGCTATCTATACAGCTGAATCAAGTACCACACTGTTGGTTTAGGTTATCATGTCTCTCTATAACTTGCTATCTATACAATTGAATCAAGTACCGCACTGCTGGTTTAGGTTATCATGTCTCTCCATAACTTTCTATCTCTCTTTCATCAAATCGTCCTATGGGCTTCCTACCAAACCATTCTCATTAACGATTACCTTTTTTCTCTTTCATCCTCTGTCTCTTCTTCCCCCAATATTTCTAGTTGCCAAATAAACAAGTCCAGTCCTTTACTTCTCACGAAATTGCCAAAAGAAATAATTATCTTTTCCACGTGGAACATACAGCTGTCAGTTTAAAACTTCACACAGCTGCATAAGAAACTCAGTGGAGATGAGCATATATATTGGTCAAACAGGGCCCCGCTTCTGCGATAGAATCTGTTAACTCTTATATAACATCAAACGTGATTCTGACACTCCTGTCTCCTTCCCATTTATATCGTCAGACCATAATACCTCTGATGGCTTCCGGATTACTAGCTTCATGCTCTTGATCCTCTGTACCCGTAGTCGGTTCGCTTTGGAGAACTGACACATTGCCCGTTTTGACGCTCTCTAATTGAGTTGATTAAACTCTTTTCACTCATTCCTTTAATCTGTGGACTCTTCTCTTTTTCTTTCCTGTGTTCTATCCCAGTTCCTCCCTGCGTTATCTTTATTTGCCTCTTTTACTCTTCTTCCCCCTTGCCACCCCTATCCTCTCTCTATTTTCCTCTCCACGTTTTCTATGTACCCTATGGGACACCTCCTTTCATTTCTCCAATTTTTCACTGTTTGGTTCCTTTTGGTCTAATGACATCCTACCTGCCCCATTTTCTCCTTATCTTTTAATCAGACTACGTAAATCCTGGCCACCGACTTTTCCAACCATTGTTTAGATCTGCGTTGTGTTTTCTGGCTTGGATTTATGTGTTTACTTTGTATAGTATATTTTGGTTTGTTGTACCTGATTAAATCTTTTCCCGGAACGTTGTAGCTTGTCCTGTCTTTCTATTTGTTTAGTTGTTCTATACCATTTTATGTTTAATTTATACATAATGAATTGTGCTGTTAGACGACCGTCACCTTTAACCAAATATTTCCTGTAACGTCACGTTAGTGACCGTTCTCTCATTTCTTTGCCTCTTTCCGAAAAGTCTTTGAAGCAATTGCTGCAGATTTTTTTTCGTTTTTATTGTAATCACTGCAGACTTTTGCTTCTTGGACTATTTACTGCAGACATTTCAACCTTGAAATAGTTACTACAGAATTTCCTCCTTGAAGTAATTACTGCAGACTTTTCCTCTTTGGAGTAATTACTGCAGACGTATTCACATTGAAATAATTACTGCAGACATTTCCTCCTTGAAGACATTACCTCCTTGAAGACATTACCTCCTTGAAGTAATTACTGCAGAATTTTCTCCTTGAAGTAATTACTGCCGACATTTCCTCCATAAAGACATTTCCTCTTTGATGTAATTAATGCAGTCATTTTCTCCTTAAAGTAATTACTTCAGACATTTTGTCCTTAAAGTAATTACTGCCGACATTTCCTCCTTGAAGACATTTCCTCCTTGAAGTAATTAATGTAGACATTTCCTCCTTGAAGTAATTACTACAGATATTTCCTCTTTGAAGTAATTACTGCAGATATTTCCTCTTTGAAGTAATTACTGCAGATATTTCCTCTTTGAAGTAATTAATGTAGACATTTCCTCCTTGAAGTAAATACTGCATATATTTCCTCTTTGAAGTAATTACTGCCGACATTTCCTCCTTAAAGACATTTCCTCCTTGAAGTAATTAATGTAGACATTTCCTCCTTGAAGTAATTACTGCAGATATTTCCTCTTTGAAATAATTACTGCAGACATTTCCTCCTTGAAGTAATTACTGCAGACATTTCCTCTTTGAAGTAATTACTGCAGATATTTCCACCTTGAAGTAATTACTGCAGACATTTCCTCTTTGAAGTAATTACTGCAGACATTTCCTCTTTGAAGTAATTACTGCAGACATTTCCACCTTGAAGTAATTACTGCAGACATTTCCTCCTTGGAGTAATTACTGCAGACATTTCCTCTTTGAAGTAATTACTGCAGATATTTCCACCTTGAAGTAATTACTGCAGACATTTCCTCCTTGAAGTAATTACTGCAGACATTTCCTCCTTGAAGTAATTACTGCAGACATTTCCTCCTTAAAGTAAATACTACAGACATTTCCTCCTTGAAGTACTTACTGCAGACATTTCCTTTTTGAAGACATTTCCTCCTTGAAGTAATTACTGCAGACATTTCCTTCTTAAAGTAAATACTACAGACATTTCCTCCTTGAAGTAATTACTGCAGACATTTCCTCCTTAAAGTAAATACTACAGACATTTCCTCCTTGAAGTACTTACTGCAGACATTTCCTCTTTGAAGACATTTCCTCCTTGAAGTAATTAATGTAGACATTTCCTCCTTGAAGTAATTACTGCAGATATTTCCTCTTTGAAGTAATTACTGCAGACATTTCCTCTTTGAAGTAATTACTGCAGACATTTCCACCTTGAAGTAATTACTGCAGACATTTCCTGCTTGAAGTAATTACTGCAGACATTTCCTGCTTGAAGTAATTACTGCAGATATTTCCTCTTTGAAGTAATTACTGCAGACATTTCTTCCTTAAAGTAAATACTACATACATTTCCACCTTGAAGTAATAACTGCAGACATTTCCTTTTTGAAGTAATTACTGCAGACATTTCCTCCTTGAAGTAATTACTGCAGACATTTCCTCCTTGAAGTAATTACTGCAGACATTTCCTCTCTGAAGTAATTACTGCAGACACCTCTCGTCTTCCCCTAGCCACTCAATTACCCACATCTGAAAGGTGGTTATCTCTTGTGATCTCTGAGCGCAGTGTAGTAATCCTGTCCTGACCTTTTGCTTCTTTCCGCTAATTCAATAAGAGATCAATAACTAGGCCCGACGCCTGCAGCGTTAAGTCCAATATGAAAGCTTTCCACTATTCTCCTGAGTGAACACTCTAGTCTGTTTCTTCTCAAATGACAAGTTCTTCCTCAGGTCTACTTACTACTTTAGCATCGTAGTCCAGGCGGCGATAATGACATTGGAAGCAGTGGCGGAACTAACGATTTGACACATCAAGGGAAACCTATAACAAGAAGGACCCCAGTGATATCCGTTAGGAAGCTTTTAACACAGTCTGCCCGGAAACTAGCTTTTAATAGACCATTTTAAGGTTTTATAATTATACTAATCGATAATGATATCATAAAATTGTGTTAATACGTTTAATTAATGACTTTTAGTCTGTTATCACTTTATGTCTTCTGACAGTCAGGCTAATGAATGAAGGGGCTCTTTTAACAGCAGTTTGAATTTATCAAATTGTCGACTTGAATTATCTGTCTCCGAATGAAATCTGCGTCTTTAAGTCGTGCGTCTTTCATCAACTAGGTCCTTATCCTTGTTGCATAAAATATACTTTTCGTGAACATCAGGGACTTCCGGTCAATATGGCGGATAGGCGACAGGAACCATTAAGCTCTTTCTGAAAAGTGTTCCTTGTTGCAGTTTCCTCATATTCCAAGCCCGGCTTGGCTGGACAATGTAAATATAAATAAAAACTGTGAGCGGGCGCTTGAATGTAAGGAGTCTCGGGCGAGACTTTGTCAGACAAAGATTAATGTGGCTTCAAGACAAGGTACCTTAAACATGACAAGAGAAGAAATAGGAGATCTGGCTAGAGACAGAGTGTGAAGAAGCACTGCGATGAGTGCAACGTTCATCAAATAAACCCGATCATGATGATCCCATATATCGCATATAATAATTTAAACGTGAAAGAACATGCTGTTGTTGAGTGCAACGACAGAACGGGCAGACTGACCGGTTCGGCAATATTAGTTGCTGGACAGCCACTGGTTGGGGCAGGTATAATTAATAATCAACCGGAGATGGGTCGAACAAAGGATTTTCACAGAAGTAGAAATACATGGATACCTAGACTGTGTGAACTGGGAGTGAAGACTGGTGTTACCATATCAGAGCGATAGAGTGGACAAATGAGAGGATTTGTCAACCAACACCGAACTGGAACAATTAGTCTATGTGTGCTGTTGAACATTTTGAGGAGAAGATATGAGCACATATGAATGTGTTCTAGGTGTGATACTTATCTTAATTTAACATAACACAATGTAGGGAGCCGCGATAGCTCAGTGGTAAGTGAACTGGACTACTAAGGACAAAGAAGCTAAAGCCTGCAAACTGTATACCCCATCAGCGATTAAAGACAAATGAGAAAAGCTATTCGAAGAGCTTTTTTTAAGGCTGAAATTAAAGTTGCTTTCAAGTAGGCAATGAAAATATAAATAGTTTGATAAACATGATGGAAATTAGGAGATAGCATAGGTAAAACATGATGGAAATTAGGAGATAGCATAGGTAAAACATTATGGAAATTAGGAGATAGCATAGGTAAAACATTATGGAAATTAGGAGATAGCATAGGTAAAACGTGATTAAAATTAGGAGATAGCATAGGTAAAACATAATGAAATTAGGAATAGCATAGGTAAAACAATGAAATTAGGAGATAGCATAGGTAAAACATGATGGAAATTAGGAGATAGCATATGTAAAACGTGATTGAAATTAGGAGATAGCATAGGTAAAACATGATGGAAATTAGGAGATAGCATATGTAAAACGTGATTGAAATTAGGAGATAGCATAGGTAAAACGTGATGGAAATTAGGAGATAGCATAGGTAAAACATGATGGAAATTAGGAGATCATCATCATCATGTACCCTGCCGGTTGGCGTAGGCGATTATGTCCCTCCACAATTTTCTATCTACAGTGCATCGTATCATTTCTGTTGTTGACTGTTTTCCATGCCATGACACCAAGCTATCCAGTATTTTCTCTCTTTGTCGTCCGCGATCTCTCTTTCCTTTTATTTTGCCAGTTGTAACCAAATATTCCAACTTTCCTCTTCTCATGATGTGCCCCAAAAATGTTGATTGCTTCTTTCTGATGGTTTTTAAGAGCTCCCTTTTTGTGTTGGCCTCTTTGAGAACTTCCTCATCTTGTCATGATTAGGAGATAGCATAGATAGCAGAATTGTCAACAAACATGAGAGAAGCCAAATAAATCAACAAATTGTGAATGGGCGATGAATGTATGCTGCAACAAATACAGGACAATGGCTCTTGTGATGTGACGATTAATTAACCAGCTATTGAAATAATGCATGGCTTCTTGTACAAATTCGATTTTTATTTTATTTCTAATACATTTTATAGGCAGCAATCAGCAGGATTTATCTGGGACATGTGATCGCACCCGCTCCATCGATTAACGTGGAGCAGATTTGGTTGTAAATCTGAAGTGCCTCAAGGAATCCATAGGCAAGAGTGTGGGCATCGTTAGAGTAAATTGTGGGCATTGTTAGAGTAAAATGTGGGCATCGTTAGAGTAAAATGTGGGCATCGTTAGAGTAAAATGTGGGCATCGTTAGAGTAAAATGTGGGCATCGTTAGATTAAAATGTATGCATCGTTAGAGTATTATGTGGGCATCATTTGAGTAATATGTGGGCATCGTTAGAATAATATATTGGCATCATTAGAGTAAAATGTAGGCATCATTAGAGTAATATGTGGGCATCATTAGAGTATTATGTGGGCATCATTTGAGTAATATGTGGGCATCGTTAGAATAATATATTGGCATCATTAGAGTAAAATGTAGGCATCATTAGAGTATTATGTGGGCATCGTTAGAGTTATATGTGGACATCATTAAAGTAATATGTGGGCATCATTACAGTAAAATGTGGGTATCATTAAAGTAAAATATGGGTATCATTACAGTAAAATGTGGGTATCATTAGAGTAATATGTGGGCATCATTAGAGTAAAATATGAGTATCATTAGAGTAAAATGTGTCCACCATTAGAGTAAAATGTTAAATGTGTACATCATTGGAGTAAAATGTTAAATATAGAAATCAGTAGTATAAAATAAATAATGTGTACACCATTAGATTAAAGCGTAAAATGTTTACACCATTAGAGTAAAATGTAAAATGTGGACATCAATAGAGTAAAATGTAAAATGTTTACACCATTAGAGTAAAATGTAAAATGTGGACATCAATAGAGTAAAATGTAAAATGTTTACACCATTAGAGTAAAATGTAAAATGTGTTGATCATTACTGTGAAATATAAAATGTAGGTATCGGCAACGAACAGTGTAATGTTTTATTGAAGAATGTTGAGATTACGATGGAGATGTTGAATATCATGGACAGTTAACAAGACCTTTGAGGACATTATGAAAGAGACCAAGATAAAAGCAAACTTAATACCAACAAAGAAGCTAAAGCCTGCAAACTGTATACCCCATCAGCGATTAAAGACAAATGAGAAAAGAAAAAAGGAAAAGCTATTCGAAGAGCTTTTTTTAAGGCTGAAATTAAAGTTGCTTTCAAGTAGGAAATGAAAATATAAATAGTTTGATAAACATGATGGAAATTAGGAGATAGCATAGGTAAAACATTATGGAAATTAGGAGATAGCATAGGTAAAACATTATGGAAATTAGGAGATAGCATAGGTAAAACGTGATGGAAATTAGGAATAGCATAGGTAAAACATGATGGAAATTAGGAATAGCATAGGTAAAACATTATGGAAATTAGGAGATAGCATAGGTAAAACATTATGGAAATTAGGAGATAGCATAGGTAAAACGTGATGGAAATTAGGAATAGCATAGGTAAAACAATGAAATTAGGAGATAGCATATTTAAAACATGATGGAAATTAGGAGATAGCATAGGTAAAACGTGATGGAAATTAGGAGATAGCATAGGTAAAACGTGATGGAAATTAGGAGATAGCATAGGTAAAACGTGATTGAAATTAGGAGATAGCATAGGTAAAACGTGATGGAAATTAGGAATAGCATATTTAAAACATGATGGAAATTAGGAGATAGCATAGGTAAAACATGATGGAAATTAGGAGATAGCATAGGTAAAACGTGATGGAAATTAGGAGATAGCATAGGTAAAACGTGATGGAAATTAGGAGATAGCATAGGTAAAACGTGATTGAAATTAGGAGATAGCATAGGTAAAACGTGATTGAAATTAGGAGATAGCATATTTAAAACATGATGGAAATTAGGAGATAGCATAGGTAAAACGTGATGGAAATTAGGAGATAGCATAGGTAAAACATGATGGAAATTAGGAGATAGCATAGGTAAAAGGTGATTGAAATTAGGAGATAGCATAGGTAAAACATGATGGAAATTAGGAGATAGCATAGGTAAAAGGTGATTGAAATTAGGAGATAGCATAGGTAAAACATGATGGAAATTAGGAGATAGCATAGGTAAAACATGATGGAAATTAGGAGATAGCATAGGTAAAACGTGATTGAAATTAGGAGATAGCATAGGTAAAACGTGATTGAAATTAGGAGATAGCATAGGTAAAACATGATGGAAATTAGGAGATAGCATAGGTAAAAAGTGATTGAAATTAGGAGATAGCATAGGTAAAACATGATGGAAATTAGGAGATAGCATAGGTAAAAAGTGATTGAAATTAGGAGATAGCATAGGTAAAACATGATGGAAATTAGGAGATCATCACATCATCATCATGTACCCTGCCGGTTGGCGTAGGCGATCATGTCCCTCCACAATTTTCTATCTACAGTGCATCGTATCATTTCTGTTGTTGACTGTTTTCCATGCCATGACACCAAGCTATCCAGTATTTTCTCTCTTTGTCGTCCGCGATCTCTCTTTCCTTTTATTTTGCCAGTTGTAACCAAGTATTCCAACTTTCCTCTTCTCATGATGTGCCCGAAAAATGTTGATTGCTTCTTTCTGATGTTTTTTAAGAGCTCCCTTTTTGTGTTGGCCTCTTTGAGAACTTCCTCATCTTGTCATGATTAAGAGATAGCATAGGTAAAACAATGAAATTAAGAGATAGCATAGGTAAAACAATGAAATTAAGAAGCTTTCAGTGGGTTCGTCCTGTCCAGCTTTTTGTGGGATCGTTCTGTCTAGCTTTTCATGGAAGACTCTTTTCAGCTTTTCATGAAAGACTTTTTTCAGCTTTTCATGGGATAGTTCTTTCAGCTTTTCATGGGATAGTTCTTTCAGCTTTTCATTGGATAGTTCTTTCAGCTTTTCATGGGGCAGTCCTTTGAGCTTTTCATGGAATATTCCTTTCAGTTTTTCATTGGATAGTCCTTTCAGCTTTTTATTGGATAGTCCTTTCAGCTTTTTATTGGATAGTCCTTTCAGCTTTTTATTGGATAGTCCTTTCAGCTTTTTATTGGATAGTCCTTTCAGCTTTTCTTTGGATAGTCCTTTCAGCTTTTCATGAAATAGTCCTTTCAGCTTTTCATGGAATAGTCCTTTCAGCTTTTCATGGAATTTTCAACTTTTCATGGGATAGTCTTTTCGTGTGATAGTACTTTCAGCTTTGATAATTATATGTAATTTGTGTTCTTTTGTTTTGAGTTTTTATTCTTGTTTAAGAACCATCATAACTTTCGTCAAGCCATGTCCATTTGCGTTCTAGTCTCTTGTTGAAGAGCACGAACGTCATAGCACCAGCCTCAGTCCCCGGGCTGAACGTCATAGCACCAGCCTCAGTCCCCGGGCTGCACGTCATAGCACCAGCCTCAGTCCCCGGGCTGAACGCCATAGCACCAGCCTCAGTCTCCGGGCTGAACGCCATAGCACCAGCCTCAGTCCCCGGGCTGCACGTCATAGCACCAGCCTCAGTCCCCGGGCTGAACGTCATAGCACCAGCCTCAGTCCCCGGGCTGAACGCCATAGCACCAGCCTCAGTCCCCGGGCTGCACGTCATTGTACCAGCCTCAGTCCCAGGGCTGAACGTCATAGCACCAGCCTCAGTCTCCGGGCTGAACGTCATAGCACCAGCCTCAGTCCCGGGCTGAACGTCATTGCACCAGCCTCAGTCCCGGGCTGAACGTCATAGCACCAGCCTCAGACCCCGGGCTAATTTTAGAAAACAGATTTATTATTATTGCCGGATGATAGAAATTGTGCATTAACAGGTAACCGTGGCTCTATTCTTTTCTCCCCTCACCGATATCTACACTTGGATGCTGCTTACTGATCGACGCGTTCTATGTCCACACTGTTTGATTTGTTGTTTGCAAATGTATCACATAATTAGTGCTACATCTACTCTTGTTTCAAATATCCTCGTTCTTGATTTTCTATTTCTTCTGGTTAAATTTGGTTATCCGGAAGAAGCCAAATAAAAGAGGACTCGAGCGCAAACAAAAATATCAAGTTACATAAAGCTGGGAAATACGAGATAATTGATTAGTGAAATTACATTAGGGGCTTTTAGTTTCGATGGTACTCGATCCTTGTAACGTCTGTGAGAGAACGGCCCATTGAATAATAGTGATAATTGCTGAGAGTACGGCATTTCGGGCAAACCTATGGGTGCTTTACAGTAGCTATACGAATTAGCAAACAAAAATGACAATTCCAATGCATAAAACAAGGAGTCAGACAAGGCTGCGTTCTGTCGCCACATTTGTTTTAACTTTACAGCGAACATATTATGAGATCAATAGTAGACAAAAAAGGAATTGAAGTCAACGGTCATAACATAAATAATTTACTTTATGCGGATGACACAGTCTTAATAGCAGAGACAGAGAATGAACTGCAAGAAAGGATAGACGTAATAGTAAATGAAAGCAACAAGAAAGGTCTCAGTCTGAATAGTAAGAAAACAGAACTAATGGTTATATCGAAGAAACAATCATAACCATCATGCAGCATAAAAGTAAACAGGACAAATCTGAAACAAGTGCAAGGTGTCAAATACTTGGGCACAATAATAAAATCAGATGGAAGATGCAACACAGAAATAAAAAGCAGAATAGCTCAGGCCAAAATAGCATTTCAGACAATGAAAAATATCTTATGCAACAAATCTATGTCAATAGAAATGAGAAAGAGAGTTCATCGGAGCTATATAGAACCAATTCTGACCTATGGAAACGAATCATGGGACAGTAGACAAACAAATGAAAAGACGATTAGAGGCCACAGAGATGGGATTTCTCAGAAGAATGTTGAAAGTTCCCTGGACAGCTAAAAAACCAATGAGGAAATTCTCAAAGAGGCCAACTCAAAAAGGAAACTCAAAAAAGTCAGAAAGAAACAATCAACATTTTTATGGCACATCATGAAAAGAGGAAAATTGGAATACCTGGTTACAACTGGCAAAATAAAATGAAGGAGAGATCGCGGACGATAAAGAGAGAAAATGCTGGATAGCTTGGTGTCACGGCATGGCAAACAGTCAACAACAGAACTGATACGATGCACTGTAGATAGAAGATTGTGGAAGGGCATGATCGCTTACGATAACCAGTATGGCATATGATGATGATGATGGGCAGTTTGTGGCGGTTGATACAACCTGTGAGAGTACGGTCTATGTAATAAAATGATCTTTTTTTAAGAAGAGCTGACATCACAAGCATTTTGGGGAAACCTATAGGTACTCAGCCGCCTTCAACACTTGAGGATTCCAGTGGCTCGCTGGTTATGCACGCATCTAGCTTGCACTTACTAGATGTCGTTCTTGTTTGTTGACATTTATATGCCAACTAGAATGGCATCCAGTGACACTTTTGCTATAACAGACATGGCCGTTCTTGTGAGCTCATAAAGACGACTACCTGTCTTCTGTCGTCCTCACTTTAAAGTTTAGTTTAGTTTAGTTTAGTTTAGTTTAGTTTAGTTTAGTTTAGTTTAGTTTAGTTTAGTTTAGTCCAGTACAGTCCAGTCCAGTCCAGTCCAGTCCGGTTTGGTTTGGTTTGGTTTAGTTTAGTTTAGTTTAGTTTAGTTTAGTTTAGTTTAGTTTAGTTTAGTTGAATGATCATCTTCATTGCACAACGGACGGCTTCCCATTTGGAAATGTGCCCTACTAATCAGCAGGAAGCGAGCAGGCCTTCTATTATCCATGATGGCATTGTCATCGTTCAACGATATCTTAGGATAGAATAGAATGTATTCTTTGTTGATCAAGATATTTAGCTGAGAGGGGGGGGGGAATAGACAAAGGGTAAAGAGAGAGAGAGAGAGAGAGTAAAGGTCTGTGAGAGAGAGAGAGAGAGAGAGAGGGGAAAGAGAGCATATGAGGGAGAAAGAGAGGAGAGCGATGGAGAGAGAGAAGAAAGAGAGTAAGAGACAGAGAGAGAGAGAGAGATAAATGAGAAGTATAAATTACATATGTAATATTGTTCTTGTCAAAAATACATACCTACAGCTCAAGTTGAATGTCCCAGCTTCTTGTAAAAGAATTTCCAAAGCGGGTAAATTTCCACTCTGCGCTGCCCACAAGTACCTTCTCTCTGTGTCTGAAACAAGAATTTACCTGAGAATTACAGGTAAATAAAGATGATGGAAGCAAAACTGATACCGATGATATAAACCATTTTATTTTACTGAAGTGTCTACTATGATGAGTTGTATTTTAATTTTGATGCTGGCATTTTCTCTTGAGTTAATTGATGGTTATCATAGAGGGAGATAGCCGCGATAGCTCAGTGGTTAGTGAACCGGACTACAAAGGACAAGAGGTAGGGTTCGATCCCAACCGGCGGCTTCCAGAGACACCCAGCGTTAAATGGGTACCGGATTTTTTAATGGGAAAGTAAAACGGCACGGGCGCAATACCGACCACATTACCCCAAAAATCATGTGCCGATGGTCTATAAAAAGTATGGTCATTGACATCATATTCTCTATACGCCACTTGGCGTGACGGGGGCTCTTTACTTTTTTTTTTTTTTTTATAGAGGAGTATGGTTGGCTGCTTGGGTGTCTCGAAGCTTTTATTAGGGTCGAGTAACGTTAGGGAAAGTTGGAGAGTGACAACGAGAGAGTGAATACGAGGGAATGAAGGGTGGGGGAAGAGGGAGAGAGAGAGAAGGGAAAGTTGGAGAGTGACAACGAGAGAGTGAATACGAGGGAATGAAGGGTGGGGGAAGAGGGAGAGAGAGAGAAGGGAAAGTTGGAGAGTGACAACGAGAGAGTGAATACGAGGGAATGAAGGGTGGGGGAAGAGGGAGAGAGAGAGAAGGGAAAGTTGGAGAGTGACAACGAGAGAGTGAATACGAGGGAATGAAGGGTGGGGGAAGAGGGAGAGAGAGAGAAGGGAAAGTTGGAGAGTGACAACGAGAGAGTGAATACGAGGGAATGAAGGGTGGGGGAAGAGGGAGAGAGAGAGAAGGGAAAGCTAGTGACAGAGAGAGGGGGAGAGACACATATAAAGAAAAAGGGTTCTGATTGATTAGGAACATCATAACTGAACATCGGACCCGTCAATGTTTGGTTCGTTTGTCTTCTGGAGATACTTGGAACCTCAGAGACGAATCATGACAGGCCTGTACGAACTCTGCTGCACAGCCTTGGATAAAGTGACAGAAAATATAGGCGATAAACAGAGAAACAAGAATGAAATAGAAGCAGAGTAAGAAAATACAGACAGACACAAAAGTTGATAGAGTGAGATCATCATTATCATGTGCTATACTGACTGGCGTAGTCCAGCATGTCCACAATTTTCGATCCACAGTACATCGTATCAATTCTGTTGTTGACAGTTTTCCGTTCCATGACGCCAATTTTTAAAATATCTTCTCTCTTTGTCGTTCGCGATCTCTCTTTTCTTGTATTTTGCCAGCTGTAACCAAGTACTCCAATTTTCGTCTTCTCCTGATGTGCCCGAAAAATGTTGATTGTTTCTTTCTGATGTTTTCTAGGAGATTTATTTTTGTATTGGCCTCTTCGAGAACGTCCCCTTTGCTTTTTTTTAACTGTTCAGGGAACTCTCAACATTTTTTCTGAGAAATTCCATGTCTGTAGTCTCTGTTCGTCTTTTCATTTGTTTGTCTACTCTCAATGATTCACTTCCATTGGTCAAAATTGGCTCTATATAGCACCGATGAACTCTCTTTCTCACTTCTAGATATAGACACTTCTAGATATAGACACTTCTAGATATAGACTCTTCTAGACATGCTTCTAGACGACATAGAGAGAAGATATTGGATAACGCGGTGTCATGGCACAGAAAAGTCAACATCAGAAATGATACGGTGTAACGTGGATAGACAATCCTGGAAGGACATAACTGCCAGCACCAACCGGCATGGCACAGGATGGAGCCTCTGGTATACATTTTTACATCTCGATCAACCGGAATATGTCTCACATCTCGATCAACCGGAATATGTCTCGCATATCGATCAACCGGAATATGTCTCGCATATCGATCAACCGGAATATGTCTCACATCTCGATCAACCGGAATATGTCTCACATCTCGATCAACCGGAATATGTCTCACATCTCGATCAACCGGAATATGTCTCACATCTCGATCAACCGGAATATGTCTCACATCTCGATCAACCGGAATATGTCTCGCATATCGATCAACCGGAATATGTCTCACATCTCGATCAACCGGAATATGTCTCACATCTCGATCAACCGGAATATGTCTCACATCTCGATCAACAGGAATATGTCTCACATCTCGATCAACCGGAATATGTCTCACATCTCGATCAACAGGAATATGTCTCACATCTCGATCAACCGGAATATGTCTCACATCTCGATCAACAGGAATATGTCTCACATCTCGATCAACCGGAATATGTCTCACATCTCGATCAACCGGAATATGTCTCACATCTCGATCAACAGGAATATGTCTCGCATATCGATCAACCGGAATATGTCTCACATCTCGATCAACCGGAATATGTCTCACATCTCGATCAACCAGAATATGTCTCACATCTCGATCAACAGGAATATGTCTCGCATCTCGATCAACCAGAATATGTCTCACATCTCGATCAACCGGAATATGTCTCACATCTCGATCAACCGGAATATGTCTCACATTTCGATCAGCCGGAATATGTCTCGCATCTCGATCAACCGGAATATGAATCACATCTCGAACAACCAGAATATGTCTCACATTTCGATCAACCGGAATATGTCTCACATCTCGAACAACTGCAATATGAATCACATCTCGAACAACTGCAATATGAATCACATCTCGAACAACTGCAATATGAATCACATCTCGAACAACTGCAATATGTCTCACATCTCGAACAACTGCAATATGAATCACATCTCGAACAACAACAATATGTCTCTCAAGAAAGAACAAACTTGTGGATTAATTAACGAGCACAAGTGCTTTTAGTCAACTGGGTAATGGTGAACAATTTAAAACAACCACTCTCGTTTCCATATAGTAGAACAGGTTCGATGTAGCACTTTAGGTCACATTTTCTAACATTAATTGACAATGATTTGTTACATAGGATGGTTTCCATTCTATAGAATTCTATCTTTGCCTGTCCTATTCTGCTTCTAATTTCCACAGACCTTACAAATATAATAATAATAATTTTGGTTCTTCGTTTTGCCAATGTGTACTCATTTCTGCCAGGCTGGACATCATTTTTGTTCATATTTTAAAGCCTGAATTACTTTATCATATCCAAGTGCCAACTGGCATAGTTTTATCATATCCAAGTGCCAATTGGCATAGTTTTATCATATCCAAGTGCCAACTGGCATAGTTTTATCATATCCAAGTGCCAACTGGCATAGTTTTATCATATCCAAGTGCCAACTGGCATAGTTTTATCATATCCAAGTGCCAATTGGCATAGTTTTATCATATCCAAGTGCCAACTGGCATAGTTTTATCATATCCAAGTGCCAATTGGCATAGTTTTATCATATCCAAGTGCCAACTGGCATAGTTTTATCATTCATTTCCAAGTGCCAACTGACATACTTTTATCATATATAAGTGCTAACTGGCATAGTTCTATCATATCTAAGTGTCAACTGGCATAGTTTTATCGTATCTAAGTGCCAACCGGCATAGTTTGTCATGTCTCACCACAACTTTCTGTGTCTACAGTTATTTGTTTATCAATTCGTTTGCTCACTTTCTACTTAAGTGGCTGGCATATTTGGAATGTTTTACTCTGTATTTGTACTCTACGTATCGCTCTAAATGTAGTCATTATGTCACTCTACATGTCGCTCTAAATATCACTCTATATATCGCTGTCATTGTTACTCTAAATGTCGCTGTAATTATTACTCTAAATGTCGCTGTAATTATTACTCTATATGTCGCTGTCATTGTTACTCTAAATGTCGCTGTAATTATTACTCTATATGTCGCTGTCATTGTTACTCTAAATGTCGCTGTAATTATTACTCTATATGTCGCTGTCATTGTTACTCTATATGTCGCTGTAATTATTACTCTAAATGTCGCTGTAATTATTACTCTATATGTCGCTGTAATTATTACTCTATATGTCGCTGTAATTATTACTCTATATGTCGCTGTAATTATTACTCTATATGTCGCTGTAATTATTACTCTATATGTCGCTGTAATTATTACTCTACATGTCGCTGTAATTATTACTCTATATGTCGCTGCAATTATTACTCTAAATGTCGCTGTAATTATTACTCAATATGTCGCTGTCATTGTTACTCTAAATGTCGCTGTAATTATTACTCTATATGTCGCTGAGCAGCTGATAAGTCGTTTCAGTATTTATAACCAATGCGGCATTAAACCAGTGAAGATATAAATTCGAGAAGCCCACAAAAATAACAACTATAACTCATTCAATCGATGCCTCCAAACAAACCCATTTCCTTTATTCGTTCCTTCCTTTCATTTATTTACTAATTTTAAATTACATTAAATTTAGTAAATTTAATTTATTAGAGAGATAAAAACTTAGACCATAATACCTCGCGTCGACTTCACTGAACAAGTAGCCTTTATTCACCGGTTATACATTTCCCTCCGGCAGACTCCATAATGGGAAAATGTAAAAGTAGTTTTCGTTTGTTTATTCATTTATTATTATTTTTTGTTTAAATTGACACATGTCACAATGCCTTTGTGAAATACTTACAGAAGGGACTTCACTGAGTCCCTGTCTTGTCATCGCCGGAATAGTCTGAGCACAAAGATGTCACAGACTTCTCCCAAACTCTCGTATCTAAGTATCTGTACTTGATTATCCTGTTGGCAGCTAATGGAGATTTCCAGACCATCTTGTGTGAAATATTTCCTTAATACCGGCTAATGTTCCTATTGAGAATCCCCATTTCCGAATCTCAAGTCCCTGGCTACTGGCTGATTGTGTAAATACTTGACACGGGCGACATTTTAAAACCGGGTTTAAGAAATGGTATCCAATTATAATCTTTCATTGTAATAGTAATATTGCCAGTGTCACACGCTTACATATTATTAAAAACTAACTAGGTATTACAATGGAGGGGTGGAGTGGCGTTGAGATCAGGAGCCAGTCTCGCAACCAGAGATCCTCTTGGTTCGAACTCATGAAACTATCAAACTTGTTTATCCAGTGACCCCGGACCCAGTAACCCCTGACATAGTGCCACTGACCCAGTAACCCCTGACATAGTGCCCCTGGCCAGTAACCCCTGACTTAGTGCCCCTGACCCAGTAACCCTTGCCATAGTGCCCCTGGCCTGTAACCTCTGACATAATGCCTCTGACCCAGTAACCCCTGACATAGTGCCCTGACCCAGTAACCCCTGACATAGTGCCCCTGACCCAGTAACCTCTGACATAGTGCCCCGGACCCAGTAACCCCTGACAAAGTGCCCCTGACCTAGTAACCCCTGACATAGTGCCACTTACCCAGTAACCTCTGACATAGTGCCACTGACCCAGTAACCCCTGACATAGTGCCCCTGACCCAGTAACCTCTGACAAAGTGCCACTGACCCAGTAACCCCTGACATAGTGCCCCTGACCAAGTAACCTCTGACATAGTGCCACTGACCCAGTAACCTCTGACATAGTGCCACTGACCCAGTAACCCCTGACATAGTGCCCCTGACCCAGTAACCTCTGACATAGTGCCACTGACCCAGTAACCCCTGACATAGTGCCCCTGACCCAGTAACCTCTGACATAGTGCCACTGACCCAGTAACCTCTGACATAGTGCCACTGACCCAGTAACCCCTGACATAGTGCCCCTGACCCAGTAACCCCTGACAAAGTGCCCCTGGCCTGTAACCTCTGACATAGTGCCACTGACCCAGTAACCCCTGACATAGTGCCCCTGACCCAGTAACCTCTGACAAAGTGCCACTGACCCAGTAACCCCTGACATAGTGCCCCTGACCCAGTAACCTCTGACATAGTGCCACTGACCCAGTAACCTCTGACATAGTGCCACTGACCCAGTAACCCCTGACATAGTGCCCCTGACCCAGTAACCC
Source organism: Megaustenia siamemsis (assembly GCA_032433765.1). Taxonomy (NCBI): domain Eukaryota; kingdom Metazoa; phylum Mollusca; class Gastropoda; order Stylommatophora; family Ariophantidae; genus Megaustenia; species Megaustenia siamemsis. The sequence continues at coordinate 14,209,030 of JAVIAB010000156.1, read as the reverse complement.
CTGACAAAGTGCCCCTGGCCTGTAACCTCTGACATAGTGCCACTGACCCAGTAACCTCTGACATAGTGCCCCTGACCCAGTAACCTCTGACATAGTGCCACTGACCCAGTAACCTCTGACATAGTGCCACTGACCCAGTAACCCCTGACATAGTGCCCCTGACCCAGTAACCCCTGACAAAGTGCCCCTGGCCTGTAACCTCTGACATAATGCCTCTGACCCAGTAACCCCTGACATAGTGCCCCTGAAACAGTAACCCCTAATCTCAAAGAACATTATGTACTCTAGTTAGTTTGGTTCTCGTAGGACAGCGCTCTGCCGAGATACGGGTTCAAAATATAAATAGTTCCAATGTTGAATCAGTCCTATTATATGGCTGTGAAACATGGAGAACAATAAAAATGACAATCACCATGTCACAGACCTTCTTAATGGATGCTTGCGCAGAATAAAAGGACGGAAATAACAGGACAAAATCACTTACATAGAATTGTAGGAAAGTACCATTCAAACACATGTGGACAAAGAGATACGACGAAGACGATGGTGCTGGATAGAACACACAATGTGGAAGCTAACTGAGAGGATTGCACGATAAACCTTTTCTTGAAACCCCCAGGGGAAGAGACGAAGAGGAAGACCAAAATATATTCGGAAAAGACAGATGGAAGCAGGGATGTAAATGATGTGAAAGGCATGGAATGATCTTAAATGAATGGCAAGGAACAGAATGGTTGGAAAGACCCTCGCCAATCCTCAAGGAATGTGTTAGTGGAAAATAGTGCTTGTATTTTTTTGTTATGGCCATTGACATATTTATCGGGCAATGTGGTCAATAATACGTCAAGTCGCCGTTCTTTCCTGCCATAATTTCCAGTTCGCATTTAAGGTCGGGTAAAACTTAAAACCTTCTGTAGAGCGATCGAACTCGACCTTCTTGTTCTCAGTGGACGCCCTTGTTTCATTTCTTACAGTTCTTTGTCACTGATACTTTAGTTATTTGCTCATTTATGTCTTTCCTGGAAGATACAACTTATATTCTGTTTCTGTTTTACGCTCAAAATCGTTTGAAGAAGCTTGGTCTTAAAATAGTTAAACTTGTATGGTTACACATTTAATATTGAACCGTAGAAACTCCAAGATTTGCCATTTTTAACATTTTTGTTACAAGTATTGACTACGAATCAATATGCGATGTCTGCGCCGTATTCTTGGTATCACTTGGAAAGATAAAATGACAAACGTGGATGTCATGACTCGCACAGGTCTCCCGAACATCTACACGCTGCTCAAACAACGTAGGTTTCGCTGGTTTGGCCACGTACACCGTATGAAAGTTGGCCGCATATCAAAAGATATACTCTACAGACAACTGGCAGAGGGCAAAAGGACTAGAGGGCGCTCAAAACTTCGATTTGTAGACGTGTGTAAACGTGACATGAAGACTTTGAACATAAACCCTGCAGCCTGGGAAGAAATAGCCGCAGACCGAAATCTCTAGAAACACACTCTAAAGCTCCACCTCAAACAAGAAGCAGATAGATTCATAGAAAAAGAGAATACACGGCGTAATGAAAGAAAAGAATAAATAACACTCTAGGGACGCTGAAAAATCCATAGTCAACTATGACTGACGGAGGCTATTACTATCTATCTATCTATTGTCCTTTCGAGCCGAAGACGGCACATAGGGCAGAACCACAATCTCAAAAACAAGAACCTTGCGTGCCAAAATGGCATATATTGCAGAGATCACTGCTCTAAAATCTATGGCTTGTTTCCATAACAATACTTTTCACAATGACAGCTTGTCAAGCCATGGATCAACCTCCTTAATCACCTCTTATGACATGCCTGGAAGGTCACAGTGTCACTATTCTTTACCTCCCTCATAATGAGGCCCCCGTAACACACGGGGTATTACTATTGACTACTAAATTATCATTTATAAATAAATATTTAATTTCGACTAACAACTTTACGACTTGTGTCTATTTTACAAAGTTGAACCCTTTCCATACATTATCAATGTTTACAATGAGAGGAATGTGCTAGACTCATGACTTCTTCAACCATAAATGCTTTAAACTTCCCAAATTTGAACTAAAATGCCACTTCGAGATGAAAACAAACAGCTGTGATGCTGCTTCCAAATAAACCAAGAGGCATGCCAGAATTAACCCGGAACGTTCGATACCACTCAAGATAGCAGAATTGTCAACAAACATGAGAGAAGCCAAATAAATCAACAAATTGTGAATGGACGATGAATGTATGCTGCAACAAATACAGGACAATGGCTCTTGTGATGTGACGATTAATTAACCAGCTATTGAAATAATGCATGGCTTCTTGTACAAATTCGATTTTTATTTTATTTCTAATACATTTTATAGGCAGCAATCAGCAGGATTTATCTGGGACATGTGATCGCACCCGCTCCAGCGATTAACGTGGAGCAGATTTGGTTGTAAATCTGAAGTGCCTCAAGGAATCCATAGGCAAGAGTGTGGGCATCATTAGAGTAAAATGTGGGCATCGTTAGAGTAAAATGTGGGCATCGTTAGAGTAAAATGTGGGCATCGTTAGAGTAAAATGTGGGCATCGTTAGAGTAAAATGTGGGCATCGTTAGAGTAAAATGTGGGCATCGTTAGAGTAAAATGTGGGCATCGTTAGGTTAAAATGTGGGCATCGTTAGAGTAATATGTGGGCATCGTTAGATTAAAATGTGGGCATCACTAGAGTATTATGTGGGCATCATTAGAGTAAAATGTGGACATCGTTAGATTAAAATGTGGGCATCACTAGAGTATTATGTGGGCATCGTTAGATTAAAATGTGGGCATCGTTAGATTAAAATGTGGGCATCGTTAGATTAAAATGTGGGCATCGTTAGAGTAATATATGGGCATCGTTAGATTAAAATGGGGCATCGTTAGAGTAATATATGGGCATCATTAGAGAAAAATGTGGGCATCGTTAGAGTAAAATGTGGGCATCGTTAGATTAAAATGTGGGCATCGTTAGAGCAAAATGTGGGCATCGTTAGAGTAAAATGTGGGCATCGTTAGAGTAATATGTGGGCATCGTTAGATTAAAATGTGGGCATCACTAGAGTATTATGTGGGCATCATTAGAGTAATATGTGGGCATCGTTAGATTAAAATGTGGGCATCACTAGAGTATTATGTGGGCATCGTTAGATTAAAATGTGGGCATCGTTAGATTAAAATGTGGGCATCGTTAGATTAAAATGTGGGCATCGTTAGAGTAATATATGGGCATCGTTAGATTAAAATGTGGGCATCGTTAGAGTAATATGTGGGCATCATTAGAGTAAAATGTGGGCATCGTTAGAGTAAAATGGGGCATCGTTAGAGTAATATATGGGCATCATTAGAGAAAAATGTGGGCATCGTTCGAGTAAAATGTGGGCATCGTTAGAGTAAAATGTGGGCATCGTTAGAGTAAAATGTGGGCATCGTTAGATTAAAATGTGGGCATCGTTAGAGTAAAATGTGGGCATCGTTAGATTAAAATGGGGGTATCGTTAGAGTAATATATGGGCATCATTAGAGAAAAATGTAGGCATCGTTAGAGTAAAATGTGGGCATCGTTAGATTAAAATGTGGGCATCGTTAGAGTAATATATGGGCATCGTTAGATTAAAATGTGGGCATCGTTAGAGTAATATGTGGGCATCATTAGAAAAAAATGTGGGCATCGTTAGATTAAAATGTATGCATCGTTAGAGTAATACGTGGGCATCATTAGAGAAAAATGTGGGCATCGTTAGAGTAATATATGGGCATCATTAGAGAAAAATGTGGGCATCGTTAGAGTAATATGTGAGCATCATTAGAAAAATATGTGGGCATCGTTAGAGTAATATGTGGGCATCATTAGAGAAAAATGTGGGCATCGTTAGATTAAAATGTGGGCATCATTAGAGTAATATATGGGCATCATTAGAGAAAAATGTGGGCATCGTTAGAGTAATATGTGGGCATCATTAGAGAAAAATGTGGGCATCGTTAGAATAAAATATGGGCATCATTAGAGAAAAATGTGGGCATCGTTAGAGTAATATGTTGGCATCATTAGAGAAAAATGTGGGCATCGTTAGAGTAAAATATGGGCATCATTAGAGAAAAATGTGGGCATCGTTAGAGTAATATGTGGGCATCATTAGAGAAAAATGTGGGCATCGTTAGAGTAAAATGTGGGCATCGTTAGAGTAATATGTGGGCATCATTAGAGTAAAATGGGCATCGTTAGAGTAATATATGGGCATCATTAGAGAAAAATGTGGGCCTCGTTAGATTAAAATGTGGGCATCGTTAGATTAAAATGTATGCATCGTTAGAGTAATATGTGGGCATCATTAGAGTAAAATGTGGGCATCCTTAGAGTAAAATGGGGCATCGTTACAGTAATATATGGGCATCATTAGAGAAAAATGTGGGCCTTCGTTAGAGTAAAATGGGGCATCGCTAGAGTAATATATGGGCATCATTAGAGTAAAATGTGGGCATCGTTAGAGTAAAATGGGGCATCGTTAGCGTAATATATGGGCTTCATTAGAGAAAAATGTGGGCATCGTTAGAGTAAAATGGGGCATCGTTAGAGTAATATATGGGCATCATTAGAGTAAAATGTGGGCATCGTTAGAGTAAAATGGGGCATCGTTAGCGTAATATATGGGCATCATTAGAGTAAAATATGGGCATCACTAGAGTATTATGTGGGCATCATTAGAGTAAAATATGGGCATCATTTGAGTAATATGTGGGCATCATTAGAGTAATATATGGGCATCATTAGAGTATTATGTGGGCATCTTCTTCTTCTTCTTTTCTCTTTCACTGATACCTAAAAGGTGTCGTGATTTATATCATTTGTCGTTCTTGTGCTGCTCGAATTGTCTGAATTAGTGATTTTCCTTTGTTGTTACATGTCTCTGTCACTGCATCTATCCATCTTCCTCTGGGTCTTCCTCTTGGTCTTTTCCCATGCATTCTCGAGAAGAACGCCCTTGATGGTGATTGGTGAGGATTCATTCTGACCTGGTGGCCGAACCATTTAAGTTGTTGTTGGAATTATAAGTGAATTTCAATGCCCGTAGAAACAGAAATTCAAGCGTTCTTGTGCTACTTCAAATGGATTTTATATGTGATTTATATAGTTTGTGCGAATAGTACCTTACATCATTGTGCTATTACGATATTACGATCACGAACGAAAATGTCAAAAAGCGGGAAATCTATGTGGGCATCATTTGAGTAATATGTGGGTATCGTTAGAATAATATATTGGCATCATTAAAGTAAAATGTAGGCATCATTAGAGTATTATGTGGGCATCGTAAGAGTAATATGTGGGCATCATTACAGTAAAATGTGGGCATCGTTAGAGTAATATGTGGGAATCAATAAAGTAAAATGTGGGTATCATTACAGTAAAATGTGGGTATCATTAAAGTAAAATGTGGGTATCATTACAGTAAAATGTGGGCATCATTAGAGTCAAATATGAGTATCATTAGAGTAAAATGTGTCCACCATTAGAGTAAAATGTTAAATGTGTACATCATTGGAGTAAAATGTTAAATATAGAAATCAGTAGCATAAAATAAATAATGTGTACACCATTAGATTAAAGCGTAAAATGTTTACACCATTAGAGTAAAATGTAAAATGTGGACATCAATAGAGTAAAATGTAAAATGTTTACACCATTAGAGTAAAATGTAAAATGTGTTGATCATTACTGTGAAATGTAAAATGTAGGTATCGGCAACGAACAGTGTAATGTTTTATTGAAGAATGTTGAGATTACGTTGGAGATGTTGAATATCATGGACAGTTAACAAGACCTTTGAGGACATTATGAAAGAGACCAAGATAAAAGCAAACTTAATACCAACATTAGGCGGAAATGGGCATTTTGTTGAAATGGCTGTAAAAAAAAAGAAATTGAGGGTAGAAAGAATTAGAGAGGAAAAAATAATTAGAAAAGAAGAAAGAGGTAGAAGGGAGGAAAGAGGTAGAGAGGAAGAAAGAATTAGAAGGGAGGAAAGACATAGAGGGGTAGAAAGAATTAGAAGTGAAGAAAGAATTAGAGGAGAAGACAGAGGTAGAGAGGAAGAAAGACACAGAGGGGTAGAAAGAATTAGAAATGAAGACAGGGGTACAGAGGAAGAAAGGATTAGAGGGGAACATAGACATAGAGGGTAGAAAGAATTAGAAGTGAAGAAAGAATTAGAGGTGAAGAGAGGGTAGAGAGGGGTAGAGAGGGGTAGAGAGGGGTAGAGAGGAAGAAAGAATTAGAGGGGAAGAAAGACATAGAGGTGTAGAAAGAATCAGAAGTGAAGAAAGAATTAGAGGGGAAGAAAGAAGTAGAGAGGAAGAAATAATTAGAGGGGAAGAAAGCATTAGAAATTAAGTAAGAATTAGAGGAGAAGAAAGAATTAGAGGGGAGGAAAGAGGTTGAGGTGAAGATAAAATTAGAAGGGAGAAAAGAATTAGGGAGGAGGAATCACGGGGTCCCTTTATCTTGTCATTCAGGGTTGTTTCTATGAACCGTATGTGTGTTCTTAGGTTGTTGAGAGTGCTACAGTCCTGTAGGATATTATCTGGAGTTTGTCTGGATGCTCTACAGTTGTATATTACAAACTCACTGAGTCTTATCTTGTGTAGGTGGGTTAATGAGGCCACAGTGGTCTGTTCTAAAATCTTGATCTGCTCATGTCTGATGAACTTGTTTAAGCTTTCATGTACTGGTTCATATTTTGTTTTAATTTAACTCTCTCTGTTCTGCTTTCTTAGTTTGTTTCAGGATTGATGGAGAGACATGGCCGCCAGAGATGTCGGCAGGAATGGTTTCTGGCAGTGTTGTATAGTTTTATTAAGTCTACAAATTACTTCAGAAGGGATGTGAAAGTCTTAGCGGAGTTTCCATCTAATGGAAGAGAAGCCATCCAAGGTATGAGAACCCACCTAAGGGAAGAGAACCCACCAAAGGGAAGAGAACCCACCTAAGGGAAGAGAACCCACCTAAGGGAAGAGAACCCACCTAAGGGAAGAGAACCCACCTAAGGGAAGAGAACCCACCTAAAGGAAGAGAACTCGCCTAAGGGAAGAGAACTCACCTAAGGAAAGATAACCCACCTAAAGGAAGAGAACCTCCTAAATGAAGAGAACCCACCTAAGGACAGATAACTGCCTAAAGGAAGAGAACCATCTAAAGGAAGAGAACCCACCTAAACGAAGAGAACCCCCTAAATTAAGAGAACCCACCTAAGGACAGATAACTTCCTAAAGGAAGAGAACTATCTAAAGGAAGAGAAACCACCTAAATTAAGAGAACCCACCCAAGGACAGATAACTGCCTAAAGGAAGAGAACCATCTAAAGAAAGAGAACCCACCTAAAGGAAGAGAACCTCCTAAATGAAGAGAATCCACCTAAGAACAGATAACTGCCTAAAGGAAGAGAACCATCTAAAGGAAAAGAACCCACCTAAGGACAGATAACTGCCTAAAGGAAGAGAACCATCTAAAGAAAGAGAACCCACCTAAAGGAAGAGAACCTCCTAAATGAAGAGAACCCACCTAAGAACAGATAACTGCCTAAAGGAAGAGAACCATCTAAAGGAAGAGAACCCACCTAAGGACAGATAACTGCCTAAAGGAAGAGAACCCACCTAAAGGAAGATAACTCAACTAAGGGAAGATAACCCACATAAGGGAAGAGAACTACCTAAAGGAAGAGAAGCCAAAGAGGGAAGAGAAATTAGTCAACTTTTCTGGGAGAGACATCTCTGGTTACAAATAATTGCTGCCCTGCAGGAAGGTCGAGAAAAAACAGAAAGTTAGAGAGCTGTTTTTCCAACGAGATGCGTTCTGATGTCCGAGTGATGGGGATGTAAGATGAATGCTAGGCTCAGCTCAGGGCAATCTGTTGAGTGAGTGAGCTGGAAATAGAAATGTGTTAACATGGCAAAATTCTGGCGCACAGTCGCTTCAGAAGATAACAGAGTGCATGCACATTGAAGGTTCCGGTAGCTCGATGGTTGTGCACTGACTCAGGTCACCGTCACTACCAGGTATTACATAGTTTTTCGACGATGTATTAAGCCGAAGTGTGTCGTTACCCTTACAGCAGAGCTACATACGAGAGAACACGCTATTGAGTTATGGTTATGGTTAGTCGAAGGCCTCGGTATCACTGCAAACGAATAAAAATCCATAACTGCTCAACTACCGTGCCAGTGGAATCATCCGAAATAAAACTCATCTCATTGAAGGATCCAAACAAAGGAAACCAGCTGCAGTCCTCGTCATAGCAGCTACAGCACACGCCAAAAGACATAAGGCCAAGCGGCAACGAAAGCGAACGCAGTTGAACGTCCGTTGTCATCACCATCCATCGTAAGCAATCGGAATATCGAAACACGATTCGGATGAAAAACACAGCTCACGGTGTGCACAGAGCACTACATCTATAGAGAGTAAATGTGACCCTTTAAGTACAAGCAGCGCGTTTCATCCGTTTTGATTGTGTTTCGACATTCCAATTGCTTACGATGAAAGATGATAACGTATGACGGGGAACAGATGGATGTGTTCACTTTCTGTGCGGTTTCGCCTTATATCTTTTGACGTGTGCTGAGCTGTTGTGATAGGGACTGCAGCTACCTTACTTTGTTTTGGGAGATTACATGTTAATACGGATGATTCCACTGCACGGGCGGTTGAGCAATTATGGGTTTTAATTCGTTTGCAGTGATACCGGGGCCTTTCATAACCAAAACCATACATAATGTTATCCGAAGATTTTGGGCATCGTTTTCAGAGATCGTATCTCAAATGAAAAAGTTCATAAAAGGATACAATCGGGGTTAAAAAAAATAAATAAAGTACCCCCATCACGCCAAGTGGCGTATAGGGAATATATATATACAGGGTGTTTATAAAGTCTCACTACACTTGGTATCTAGGTCAATTTGAAAAAAAAATGTTTATGACGTCATCACAATATGTGCTCCCACTGTCAATGAAATTTGTTGAATAAGTTTATTGCTACTGGAAATGTGGAAGATGCTCCACGATCTGGTAGGCCTGCTGTGAATGATGAAATATGTTTAGATATCCAAGACAGAATCCTTAAAAGTCCAGACAAGTCATTAAGAAAACTGTCGCAACAAGTGAACTTACCATTGAGCACATATTGTGATGACGTCATAAACATTTTTTTCAAATTGACCTAGATACCAAGTGTAGTGAGACTTTATAAACACCCTGTATGATGTTAGTGACCATAAATTTTACAGACCCTCGGCACATGATTGTTGGGGTAATGTGGTCGGTATTACACACGTGCCGCTTTACTCCCCCCCCCCCCCCATACAAAAAATCTGGTACCCATTTCAGGCTGGGTGAACCGGAAGCCGTCGGTTGGGATCGAACCTTACCTCTTGTTCTTTGTAGTCCAGTTCACTAACCACTAAGCTATCGCGGCTCCCAAGCAATCGGGGTACATGATGATCTTTTGACTATTGTGAAGAAACGCAAAATGAGATGGCTTAGCCATCTCGATTACCTGGCCTAACAAAAGTTAATTCTCCAAGAAACTGAAAATGGAGAAGCTGGCAGAGGAAGAGATGGGAAGATAACATTAAAGAGAGGACAGGCCGCAACATTACAAAGTCTCAAAGAGTGACTGAAGATAGACATAAATTGTGCAGGTTGACGACGTGTGTCAGCAGTGCCCCAACGATCGTTTCCCGAATGAAGAAGACGATTGTTATAAGACATCACATTTCAGAAGCTGTGATCCTGCTTTATCTTCTGCAATAACGTTCATGGTTTTTTACTTTTATTCGGTTAATCCTCGCATGTTTTCTTTGTTCTGTTTTAATGAGATGTTTACCGCCGAATTATTTGATCTGCTATATTACGTTTGTTCTTTCTCCATCTTTTGTTATCAAGTATGATGATATTATATATTTAACAATTGTAATTTTGTATGGAGATTGAACTAACAGCAAATTGTCAGTCGTGGAGAACTATGGCTCCTGTACTAAGTGTCGTCTTTGGCCCCATGAGAAAATGAATGAAAAAATAAATGAATCTTGTATCTATGTTCAGTTCTTTGATTGAAATGTATATCTTCATGTTCTTGTTATCTTTTCTCCATAGAAATAATGTCTAACTTCACACGTGTTGATCTTCATGCTTTGGTACCAGCATTTTATGAAATTAATTAATTTCTTGTTAATTTCTCTTTTTTTTTTTAAAATAAATGTTCTTATTTAAACAGACAGCTTAAGAGAATGGCTTGGCAGAAGGTCAACAGCAGAAATGATAAATAGCTGCCGAGATCGAAAGTTGTGGAGAGACATGATCACCTACGCCAGTAGGCCCGGAACTTGATGATGATGATGTTCTTATTTATACGTTGTTTATTTTAGTGCCTACTCATTTCTCGTTCTTTTCTTTGAAACTCGTACTACTCGGCCTATTCAGCTCCAGCTTTCACCTGTTATCATAACGTGCATTTTTAATGTTTCTTCTTTCTTTTATCCAGCTGCCGTTGCCTTGAAGAATCGCAGGAGAAAGGATACATGTCTGATATAATCTTATAGATGTTGTCTTGTTTGTTGTTTTGGTCACTTCCCTTTTCGATGTAGTGTCATTCTTGGGCGTATCTCGACGCTATGAGAAAATAGATATGTTTTTGTTCTTGCATATATTTTTTGTTCCATCTATCCATCTCTTCCTTAGTCTCCGTCTTGCTCACTGCCCTGATGTTCTGAGGTAGAAAGCTTCAGATGTTGTTTGGTCTCTCTTCATTCTTGTTGACTGGTTCTATTAATGGTTTCGTGATTGTTTATTTTATTTGACCAAACTGTTCAGATAACCCGTCCCCGTAGTGGCTCTCATCTTCTCTTGTATTTATCACCTTTGTGTGTCTCTTACATCTCATGCAATTTAGCTACCTTTCATTCCTGGTGATTCTAAACATTCCTCTTCTAACTCACATCTCTCTGACATTCAACAATCGTCTTATCACAGGCCATTATTCACTGCTTTATAACAGGACCAGACCAGCACGACGAGTGTCCTTGTTTACTTCCCCTGAAAGATTGCTTCTCAAAGTTCTGGAACGTGGCTCTCCCTCGTGGGATCGTCTTCTTCCCTTCTGCCCAGCTAAGCATCATTTCCTGTCTGATATATCAGCACCGCCCACAAATCTGCCAGTTATTTTTGGTTTGTTTCAAAGAACAATGAATATCTCTAATGATGTATTGATGTGCCAGAGAGCATACAGAGGTATAGGTCAAATAGTAAGTAGTTATTTTGTTTGTGTGCACCAGATTTATATCTATAGCGAAGTCCCAGGGGATTGAATTTGCTTGAATATGATTTTTTTTTCTATATGTCACACTGGTAGCCGAGTGCTCATGTTTCCCTCTATATGTCACACTGGTAGCCGAGTGCTCATGTTTCCCTCTATATGTCACACTGGTAGCCGAGTGCTCATGTTTCCCTCTATATGTCACACTGGTAGCCGAGTGCTCATGTTTCCCTCTAAATGTCACACTGGTAGCCGAGTGCTCATGTTTCCCTCTATATGTCACATTGGTAGCCGAGTGCTCATGTTTCCCGCTATATGTCACACTGGTAGCCGAGTGCTCATGTTTCCCTCTATATGTCACACTGGTAGCCGAGTGCTCATGCTTCCCTCTATTGTTCACACTGGTAGCCGAGTGCTCATGTTTCCCTCTATATGTCACACTGGTAGCCGAGTGCTCATGTTTCCCTCTATATGTCACACTGGTAGCCGAGTGCTCATGCTTCCCTCTATTGTTCACACTGGTAGCCGAGTGCTCATGTTTCCCTCTATATGTCACACTGGTAGCCGAGTGCTCATGTTTCCATCTATATGTCACATTGGTAGCCGAGTGCTCATGATTCCCTCTATATGTCACACTGGTAGCCGAGTGCTCATGTTTCCCTCTATATGTCACACTGGTAGCCGAGTGCTCATGTTTCCCTCTATATGTCACACTGGTAGCCGAGTGCTCATGCTTCCCTCTATATGTCACACTGGTAGCCGAGTGCTCATGCTTCCCTCTATTGTTCACACTGGTAGCCGAGTGCTCATGTTTCCCTCTATATGTCACACTGGTAGCCGAATGCTCATGTTTCCCTCTATATGTCACACTGGTAGCCGAGTGCTCAGGTTTCCCTCTATTGTTCACACTGGTAGCCGAGTGCTCATGTCTCCCTCTAATTGTCACACTGGTAGCCGAGTGCTCATGTTTCCCTCTAATATTCACGCTGGTATCCTAGTGCTCATGTGTCCCTCTATTGTTCACACTGGTATCTTAGTGCTCATGTTTCCCTCTAATATTCACGCTGGTATCCTAGTGCTCATGTTTCCCTCTATATGTCACACTGGTAGCCGAGTGCTCATGTTTCCCTCTATATGTCACACTGGTAGCCGAGTGCTCATATTTCCCTCTATTTGTCACACTGGTAGCCGAGTGCTCATGTTTCCCTCTATTATTCACACTGGTATCCTAGTGCTCATTCAAACTTCCAACTGCCAATGATTCTTTAATCTGGGCAGAATGCGGACGTGGACTCCTTTCTGTTGCCGTTATCCGAGATGGTTAGACATCGAATCTCACAATCCAAAGTCCGGTAAAGGGTAAATCCACCAAAAAAAAAAAAAATAAGGCAAAATATATTTACGGCATTCTTCCATAATTGGGGCCTGCGGTGGGAAAAGGACGGGCCATCACTTAGTGCCCACCAGCACCCATCACTTATTGTCCACCCATCACATAGTGCCCACCAGTCACATAGTGTCCACCCATCACTTATTGCCCACCCATCACGTAGTGCCCACCCATCACGTAGTGCCCACCCATCACGTAGTGCCCACCCATCACGTAGTGCCCACCCATCACGTAGTGCCGATCAACCTCTTATTTCCCACCAATCACATAGTGCCCACCCATCACGTAGTGCCCACCCATCACGTAGTGCCGATCAACCTCTTATTTCCCACTAATCACGTAGTGCCCACCCATCACGTAGTGCCCACCCATCACGTATGTCCCACCCATCATATGCCAACTATATTGCCCAATGTCTGACCTGCCTATGAATCTCTGCTTCAGCTATTCTCCACTTGCTCTTATTCTCACTTTCCTTGCATCGAGAACTCTTGCATTTATCCTAGCAACGACCGTCCTACAAGAAACTATGAATCGAGCGAGAAGGAGACATAGGCAGAGAACGAGATGTGAAGAAGTTTGAGTGGTTACTGTACTCGCAGCTGACCAGAAGGGTTTGAGTTTCAACTCCTTGATCATGTGAGTTTTCTCTTCTATCACATGCGGTCCTGCAGTTCACCCATCTTCTACTAAAAATAAGCAACTGAGATTTTTCTTTAATAAACTAGGGCGACCTGAAGTCAATCCCACAACTTCGTGTGCCAATATGTGCCACTCATCTTAAATAAATATGGGCATCGTGCCATATTCTCCATACACCTTAAGGTCAAGCTAAAATAATTATAAATATTTGCTCGAAAGGTCCTACATTTTATTCCCCCAGTCACGATTACCTCCTCCCTTCTTTCCTTGCACTCATTTATTTGAGACACAAAAGTGAAACAATTGACAAACTATTTGAGACACAAAGTGAAACAATTGACAAACTATTTGAGACACAAAAGTGAAACAATTGACAAACTATTTGAGACACAAAAGTGAAACAATTGACAAACTATTTGAGACACAAAAGTGAAACAATTGACAAACTATTTGAGACACAAAAGTGAAACAATTGACAAACTATTTGAGACACAAAAGTGAAACAATTGACAAACTATTTGAGACACAAAAGTGAAACAATTGACAAACTATTTGAGACACAAAAGTGAAACAATTGACAAACTATTTGAGACACAAAAGTGAAACAATTGACAAACTATTTGAGACACAAAAGTGAAACAATTGACAAACTATTTGAGACACAAAAGTGAAACAATTGACAAACTATTTGAGACACAAAAGTGAAACAATTGACAAACTATTTGAGACACAAAAGTGAAACAATTGACAAACTATTTGAGACACAAAAGTGAAACAATTGACAAACTATTTGAGACACAAAAGTGAAACAATTGACAAACTATTTGAGACACAAAAGTGAAGCAATTGACAAACTATTTGAGACACAAAAGTGAAGCAATTGACAAACTATTTGAGACACAAAAGTGAAGCAATTGACAAACTATTTGAGACACAAAGTGAAGCAATTGACAAACTATTTGAGACACAAAAGTGAAGCAATTGACAAACTATTTGAGACACAAAAGTGAAGCAATTGACAAACTATTTGAGACACAAAAGTGAAGCAATTGACAAACGTCACCACCAATCGTTGCGTTCTAACTAACGGACGAGTCGACGCCCATTCTTGTTATCCCTGCCACATGTGAATTACTTTCAGCAGAAATATCCCAGAACAGTGAAGAGAAACGTTAACAAGTTGTTATCATCAAATCAACCTTATTTCGAAGCACTTAAGATACCTATTATCGTTTTTCGAAGGCCTCAGTATCACTGCAAACGAATGAAAAAACATAATTGCTCAACCGCCCGTGGTCAGTAGAATCATCCAAATTAACAACTCATCGAATACCCAAACAAAGAAAGGTAGTTGCAGTCCTCATCGTAGCAGATACAGCACACGCCGAAAGACATAAGGCCAAGCGGTACTGAAAGTGAACTGTCCTTCGTAATACGAAATACTTATTTATCGTAAGCAATCTGAATATAGAAACACCATCCGGATGAGGCACACAGCTCACGGTGTGCACAGAGCACTACTCAGTAGCTCCGGCAGCAAGCCGGACTTGGAATATGAGGAAACTGCAACAAGGAACATTTTTCACACAGTGACTCAATGGTTCCTGTAGCCTATCTGTCATATTGACCGGAACGATACCTGTCTCTCATTGAAATCGAAAGATCGCAGCAACGTGAAGATCTGATGTCTTTTTTACGTTTTTGTTCGTGAATTTGAAGAATGTGCTGAAGGTTTGTCATAAAGATATGGGCACAAACGCCACATTCCCCGTTCACCATGTGGCAAGACTGGGCTCTTTCCTCTCTTTCATTCTTGTGTTGAAGTTGTATTTATTTGTCAGCGTCCCCGCTTAGTATCTTCTAGTGTTGGAATTATTATAGCATCGAGATACCACAAGTTCGATATTAGTCATGTCTTTAAAGCTGTAATTGTTAACGTCCTTATTCGTTCTTCTTTCTTCACTTTTTATTGTAACTTTTCAGGTGTCGAGTTCTGGTTCTAGTCATTTTGAAAGCTTCACTCATTTTCAATTAATGCTGTTGTAGCCTTTCTTTGATGTTGTCTGTCCATCTTATTCTCGGTCTACATCTTACTCTTCTCCCTTCTTCTCTTTTAATATAAGCCCTGTTTGGTAAGTAATCACACGGCTTTTTTCCTAGATAGGTAAACCATTTTTACTTGTTTCTGCATGTAGCTTAGGACTGGCTCAATGCCTACTCTTTCTCTTATCATTTATGACTGTCTTTTCTAGTCTGCCCAAGCGCTTTTCACAGATATCTCATCTCTGAATTGACAAGCTGTTAACGTTACACATTCAATCCTTCAATCCAGACAGATTGCCCACGGGCAATATTATACGAAAATCAATAAATAAATATAGCTTCAGTTTATACAGAACAATGTGTCACATAACAATGAGCGCCCATGTTAATTACTTCCATAATTTACTTAGTGAATTCTCTTTCTTAAGAGCAGTCAGAAGTGCTGACCTGGTGATAAGTGGGTTGGGGAAAGGGAGGGAGGGAAGTCGATGAGGTTATTTTTAGGTGATTTCTAAATTAGAAATTATATTTTCTAGATATTCTATATTTTGATGTGCCTGCGCTACTGTATTTTATATTTTAATATGCCTGCGCTACTGTATTTTATATTTTAATGTGCCTCATCATCATCATCAAGTACCGGGCCTCTTGGCGTAGGTGAAAATGTCTCTCTACAATTTTCGATCTCGACAGTTATTTATCATTTCTGTTGTTGACCTTCTGCCAAGCCATTCTCTTAAGCTGTCTGGTATCTTTTCTCTTTGCTTCCCTCTATCTCTTCATCCCTCAATTTTCCCAGTTGTTACAATAAATTCCAGTTGTTCTCTTCCCATTACATGGTCAAACAATGATGATTGTTACTTCCTAATATTGGAGATTAGCTCTCTTTTTGCTGGCCTCTTTCAGAACGTTTTCATTACTCTTCTTTGCAGTCCATGGTATTCTCAACATTCTTCTGTAAAACCACATTTGTACAGACTGCAGTGATTTTCTTGTCTGTTATCCTATTGTCCATGATTCACATCCATATGTTAAGACTGGCTCTACATAACATTTAAGAACTCTTTGTCTTGTTTCTGTTGTAAAATGGATTGCATAGTATCTTCCTCATTTTTTTGGAAATCTGCTTTTGCCCGAGCCATTCTGCATCTCACCTCTGTTGTACATCTTCCGTCTGAGGTTAACAAAGTCTCCAAATATTTACATTCATTTACCTGTTCTAGTATTGTTCCACTTGTCTTTATTGTGGTGATGTCTTTTTCTTTGTTGTTACCATTGCTTCTGTCTTTCTGCTATAAGGCTGAGTCCTTTATTTTTGCTTTCCTTCACTATAATGTCCAACATTTCTTGTAACTCATTTTCACTCTTAGCGATTAAGACTGTATCATCAGCATACCTTAGATTATTTATATAATAAATAAAATAAAGAAAGAAATATTAAACAAATCTGGTGACAGCACACAACCTTGTCTAACACCCTGTTTTATTTGTTGAAACATTCCCAGTTGGTTTCCAGTTCTTATGGCCGCTGTTTGTTGCCAGTACATGTTCTTTATTATTCTTAGATCTTTGATGTCTACGTTTATGCTTTCAAAAATTGTGATTATTTCTTGGTTCTTTACTTTGTCAAATGCTTTGGTATAATCTATTAAACATAGATATAGATCTGTTTTCACCTCTATGGCTCTTTCTGCTAAAGATCTTATGACGGCATTGCCTATTCCTTTATCTCTAACAAAACCACACTGTTCATCACTAATTTCTGGACTGATTTTGTTTCGCACTCGTCGCGTGATGATTCTTAATAATATCTTAGTCATGTGACTCAAAAGGCTCATTGTGCGATGATCATCACATTCAATCGCACTACATTTCTTTGGTAGGGCTATGAATATTGATTTGAGCAGGTCGCCTGGTGTATAACTGGTGTTGTAGATATCATTCAATATTTTTGTTATTATTTCTATTCCAAATCACCCATGGCTTCAATCTCTTCTTTAGTTATATTATCTGGTCCAGGAGCTTTGCCTGCTTTCATATTACGCAAGGCGTCTTTCACTTCTTTTTTTAGTATTTCTGGTCCTTCTCCATTATCCTTAATATTTACTTCTGTTCGTTCATCATTATAAAGATCGTTAATGTATTCTGTCCATCGTTCCATTATGCTTTCTTGTTCAATCAACAGTTCTCCTTCTTTTGAAGGATTTGATTTTAAACATCCAGTTTTTGATTGCGTTTTTCTTCCTGTTAATTCTTCAATTTGTTTGTATATAGCTTTGGCATCTCTGTTTTGTTGCATTTCAATCTCTTTGCATCTCTGTTTTAGCCATGCTTCTTTTGCTTCATTGCATTTTAATACAATTTCTTTATTTAATCTCTTATACTCAACTTTATTTTCTTTATTTCTTAATATGCCTGCGCTATTGTATTCTATATTTTAATATGCCCACGCTACTGTATTCTATATTTTAATATGCCTGCGCTACTGTATTCTATATTTTAATATGCCCACGCTACTGTATTCTATATTTTAATATACCCACGCTACTGTATTTCATATTTTATCATGCCTGCGCTACTGTATTCTATATTTTAATATGCCTGCGCTACTGTATTCTATATTTTAATATGCCCACGCTACTGTATTCTATATTTAATATACCCACGCTACTGTATTTCATATTTTATCATGCCTGCGCTACTGTATTCTATATTTTAATATGCCCACGCTACTGTATTCTATATTTTAATATGCCCACGCTACTGTATTTTATATTTTAATATGCCTGCGCTATTGTATTTTATATTTTAATATTCCTGCGCTACTGTATTTTATATTTTAATATGCCTGCGCTACTGTATTTCATTTTTTAATGTCTTTGCTACGGTATTCTATATTTTAATATGAAAACTCTCATCATCATCATTGAGTAACGTTTCCGCATCGAAGGTTGGCTACCATGAAGCGCCATTCCACTGTGTCTTGTTCGCGTACATATTTCGCGGTTCCACAGGCAAATATCTATTTTGACAACAATTGTCCCATTCGGAAACGTTCATCCCGAAAAAATAAATAAAATACACAATCTGTGACGGTAGATGGGGCGGAAGAATCAGAAATGATCAAGGACTCAGAAAGCGCAGACAGCAAAGTGTGTGGTGCACAGTAGGCATATTCCTAGCACGAAAAAACGAATATGGGTGACCACTGTGAAAGAGATTGGAGCCTCTTCTCCATAGAGAGGAATTCTAACTTATGTTAGTAGGAATATGTTTTGTCTTCTCAAGAATCCTGTATGGTCCAGAAACATGGACATTAGAAAAGAAAACAGAAAAGGAAATTGGAGCCTTTGAAATATGGATTTATGTCTACATTGCGATATTCTATATATGTATGTCTATGTGTACTATATGATTTTATATATTTTAATCTCTACTCTACGGTGATGCATATTTGATTTGTCTACTTTACGACATTCTATATTTTAATATGTCTACTCTATGACATTTTATATTTTAATATGTGTACACAACCATATTCTATATTTTAATATGTCTACTCTACGACATGTTATATTTTAATATGTCTATGCAACGATATTCTATATTTTTATGTGTAAGACATGATTTTATATATTTTCGTATGTCTGCACTTCGATATTTTATATATTAATATGGCCACGCTGTGGAACTCTACCTATGATTATGCCACTAAATTTTCTTAAATCAAATGAGGTAACTTAATATTCGTGGCTTAGATTCAGAACATAAATAGAACATATAGAACTTTAGAACATAAATAGTTGATCGTGGTGGTACAAGTTATGTGGTGATATTATTGAAATAATAGTTTCGTCATAGAAAGATGGTTTAACAAAAGAAGATATGTAATAACATGGACGATTATAAACAATACCGAAGACATTCTAACCAAGACAAAAACTGAAAGATTATATTTGACATCAGGGAGAAACAATCTTTATTTTGTCAAATAATGAGAAATGAACAGCTAGAATATATTGTGACAACGGAGAAAAAAAATACTAAAGCAGATAAGAGAAAGGCATGGAAGGAGGTCAATAGACTAGGAATAGATGTTTAAGCAGAGTCTTCTTCTTCTTCCTCTTTCCTTCCTCATCTGCCTTTCAGCGTCGAGGGGAGATATAATTTGCGGTCTTTTGCTCTTCTGTTCGCCTCTGCTGCTGTTATGTTTCCTAGTGCTTCTAATATTCCATCGATCCATCTTTTTCGTGGTCGACCCTTGGATCGGTTGTTCTCACAACGTTTGTTGAAGGCTCGTTGTGTTGTGTTTTGTTCTTTCTGCCTTGTCACGTGGCCGAACCATTTTATCTGTTGTTTCCTTATATATTCTATGGCTGGGGCTATTCCTAGCTTTTTTCTCAGTTCTTCATTTCTGATCTTATCTCTCAGACTGTTTCCTGTCATTCGTCTAACACATTTCATCTTGGTTGAGGTTATTTTTTCTTATTGTTCTTGCATCTAGAGTCCAGGTCTGGCATTGGTAGCACAACGTTGGAATGAAGATTGTATTGTATAGTGCTCGTTTTGCCCCCAGAGTTATTTCCTTGTTGGACAATAGTGGTGATAACTGTCCGATGATTTGACAAGCTTTGTTGCATCTTGATTCTATCTCTGCTGTTTGGGAATTGTCGTTTGTCATTAGACTTCCTAGGTATTTGAATTCCTCTACTTGTTTTAGTTGTCTGCCTTCTATAGTTATGTTGATGTTCTGTTTATTTTTGGCGACATTCATGACTTCTGTTTTGTTGATGTTGATTTTCATGTTGTATTTTGTTCCTAAGATGTTGAGTTTGTTTAAGTGTTCTTGTAGGTCTTCTATTGTTTCATGTATTAGTGCCTGGTCGTCTGCAAATAGAAGCTCGTTGATCTCCTCTGTCTCTGATGGGTTGGCTAGCTTGCATATATGGTCCATGTATGTAATAAACAGTAGGGGGGATAGTACGCACCCCTATCTTACACCTGATCTAACTTCGAAGTGGTCTGTGTAGCCTGTTGCTGTTCTGACCCTGCAGCTGCTGTTGGCGTAGAGACTTTTAATAATGTTGGTTAGATGTTGGCTTACTCCGTATATTGTTAGTATCTCCCACAGTTGTTCTCTGTTTACTCTGTCGAATGCTTTTTCCTGGTCAATGAAGGCTATGTATAAGTTTTGGTTGTGTTCTGTCGTTTTTTCTGCAAGCTGTTTTAGTCCGTTTAGTCTGTTTTAGTTTTAAGCAGAGTGATGACTGCAATAAAGTTCATGTAGATATGTGTCTTGCTATAATATAGGGGACAGGCAAATAAATACAGTGCTGCGGTACAGCTGGTAGAAAGGAGCAAGTGGTGGGGTGTAACGAACACTTCTACAAAATGTGCCGACAGCATTACCAACAATGAACAAAACAAAATGATGACTTCACAGCACTTCTTTTCTCGCCTCGCACATATTCTTCCCTCTCCTCTTTTCTCGCCTCGCACATATTCTTCTCTCTCCTCTTTTCTCGCCTCTCACATATTCTTCCCTCTCCTCTTTTCTCGCCTCTCACATATTCTTCCTTCTCCTCTTTTCTCGCCTCTCACGTGGAATGCCCCGAGTGCAATGAAACTGATTAAGAGGAAAGAATAGATTAGTTAACTTTGGAAGTCTACTCATCTGCAAATTGTGTCGATCCTTTAATCCTCTTCCGATCTTCGTGCGCCAAAAGAGATGAGTTGTTCACAATCTTTCTCTTTTTCTTCTCATTGTTGGGTGCTATTATATGTATTTGTGAATGTGTTGTTCCCCCCCCCCCCCGGTCCAGTCTTTGACGTCATTAATCAATGTTCTCCCGTTAGTGCCACTATACCCCCCCATCTTTAGCTGGTCTATGTCGACACAGGTGAAACATGTGCACAAAATGGCGGTATATTTCTGAGTTCAAACCAAGGTCAGTAGGAAGCCTACAAAAGCTTTGGTTGGATTACCTCGTCTTCTTGACGAGGGCCGGTCATCATCAAACTACGTCGTCCCGTTTATATTAGATCACAGTCACTATTAGAAATTGTAGTTCAAACTATATTTTGATAAATTACATACAAACGCTGTAGTAACAGATAAAGGTAAAGTACGAGATTTGATTCGGCGTCTTAGCAGATGAGTTTTTACCCATATGTGTTCGGCCGCCTATCCAGAAGTGTTCGGAGACTACTGGGTAGTGTCGCTTCAAGCATCAAAACTCACGATGTGAGGCTGCATTCCTCGCTTTCACAGAGTACTAAGCTGGTACCCATTTCTGCCGACGGCTGGGTCGATCACGGAGTTTTTTTTCCCCAACGAAGGATACAGCTCACACTGCTTTCAGCGGGAATCGAAAATTGGTTGTCCGGACGTCGGTAGCCCAGTTGAGTGGTATTCCCAACCATAATACCGAAGCCCCCAAGTAACGGATACCAGTACATAGAAATCGACAAAACGACAGTAGTCCACGTAAGACTGAATCAATAGGCACACAGCGTTAACAAGAAGTCAAGAATCGAACTAATGACACAAACATGTCAATCCCAGCTACTCGATTATTCCGCTTCAATACATGTCCAAAATTTCGTTCCGCAAATTGGGCCATAAATCTGACTTTTTCAGCAACTGACAATGGAATTTGCCTTTGGATTTTCTGATTAAATATTTCTCTGGCAGAGAAATTCACTAAAAACGAGGAATTGAGACAGTGAACGTGTCTTTATTTATTTATTTATTTATTTTCTTTGCGCAGTTATCATAAAAGTTAAATCCACCTCACTTGTTCTCTGCACTTTCATTATCTGCCAGAGTTGCAACATTCTGAAGGCTATAATCCTTTAGTATCACCGGATTGAGTCAACGTCTACGAGTATATTGCTATCTGTGAAAGATCCCTCACTAGTTACTTCTTTACCTGCTAAGCTGTCAAGATGGCGTAAACAGTACAACTGTAGTTCCTTAAAGTGATTTTGATTTGTGTGTGTATTTTTTTATGCGGTGATTGTAAAAACATTTGTCATTTCTAAATATTCACGCAGTGTTAATCTAGCGTGCAGCGATATCACACACATTTTGTGTTCCCCACAAGATAATGGGTTCGTTTCTTGGAAGTGATGGTTCGCTATTTCAGTGCAGCGAACTGCCATAACCAACATTTAGGTCTGATTTCTTATCTACAAGAATCTTTTTTAAAAAAATATTGAATATTTCTGACTAGCAAACAAATATACATTTCTTTCATCGGGCCCCGTCTCCACATCAAAGATTGGCTACCATGGAGCGTCATTTTACTCTGTCTCTTGTCTTGATGGTCCACCTTGTCATAGGTTCACCTGTCCACCTTATGATGTTCACAATCTACTTTAGTTTTGGTCTGCTCCTACCTCGTCTATCTTTTACTTTCCATTTCAAGATGACTTTTACAAGGGTGTTATGTCTCTTCACATATCCACACAATTTGAGTTGTGTTTTTAAGTGTTAAGTAGTTCTTTTTTTAATTTTCAACTGATTCAGAACTTCCTTGTCTGTTTTCTTTTCCTTCCACCCAACTCTCCCCATTTTCCTATAGATCCACATTTCAAAGGCTTTAATTTTATTCTCTGTTTTCTTATTTAATGTCCATGTTTTTACACCAAACAGGAAGGTTGAGTAAATATTGCATTTTTCAATTCATAGTTTTAGTTATATTGTTATTTCCTTTGATGTGAGTATATTTTTCATGTTGTTAAAATTGCTTTTTTCTGTTAATTTCTTTATTTCTGCCTTACATTTTCCATCACTTGTTATAACATTTCAATTAATAAAACAAGGAGTCAGACAAGGCTGTGTTCTGTCGCCGGATTTGTTTTCACTTTACAGCGAATATATTATGAGATCAATAGTAGACAAAAAAAGGAATTAAAGTCAACGGTCACAACATAAATAATGTGCGATATATCGCATGATGACACAGTCTTAATAGCAGAGACAGAGAATGAACTACAAGAAATGATAGACATAATGGTAAAAGAAAGCAACAAGAAAGGTCTCAGTCTGAATAGTAAGAAAACAGAAGTAATGGTCGTATGAAAGAGACAATCATCACCATCATCATGCAGCATAAAATAAACAGGACAAATTTGAAACAAGTGCAACGCGTCAAATACTTGGCACAATAATAACATCAGATGGAAAATGCACCATAGAAATAACAAGCAGAATAGCTCAGGCCAAAATAGCATTTCATAAATGAAAAATATCTTATGCAACAAATATATGTCAATAGAAATGAGAAAGAGAGTTCATCGGTGCCATATAGAACCAATTCTTATCTATGAAAGCAAATCACGGACAGTAGACAAACATATGAAAAGACGATTAGAGGCCACAAGATGATATTTCTCAGAAGAATGTTGAAAGTTCCCTGGACAGCTAAAAAGACCAATGAGGAAATTCTCAAAGAGGCCAACACAAAAAGGGAGCTAATAAAAAACATCAGAAGGAAACAATCAACATTTTTCGGGCACATCATGAGAAGAGGAAAGTTGGAATACTTGGTTATAACTGGCAAAATAAAAGGAAAGAGAGATCGCGGACGACAAAAAGAGAAAATACTGGATAGCTTGGTGTCATGGCATGGAAAACAGTCAACAACAGAACTGATACGGTGCACTGTGGATAGAAGATTGTGGAAGGACATGATCGCCTAAGCCAACCGGTATGGCACATGATGATGATGTTATAACATATCTAAGATAACCATATTCTTAAACTCTTTCTATGTGCTTTCTACCTACTTCAGTATCTATTGTGTATTTTGTGTATTTTTTTTTGCTAACAATCATAACTTTAGTCTTTTTAATATCTATTTCCAATCGATACTCTTTGCTTGTCTTGTTTATTTTGTTCACTAGTTGTTGTAGATGAACTCAAATGTTAAGGCGGTCCTATTATATAGATGTGAAACATGGAGAAAACAAAATTGACAATCACGAAGATACAGACTTTCATTAATGGATGCTTAGGCAGAATAAAAGGATGGAAATGGCAGGACAAAATCACTAACATAGAATTATGGAAATGTACCAGTCAAACACCAGTGGATAAAGAGACACAGAGAAGACGATGGCGCTGGATAGGACACACACTACGGAAGCCAACTGAGAGTATTACACAACAGGCCCTTTTTTGGAATCACCAGTGGAAAAGACAAAGAGGAAGACCAAGGAATTCTTGGAGAAGACAGATGGAAGCAGAGATGAAGATGATGGGGAAGACATGGAATGATCTTAAAAGAATGGCAAAAAACAGAACGACTTGGAAAGTGTTTGTTGAAGACCTATGCTCCACTGGGAGCTGAAAAGGTAGAAGAGAGAGTGAGAGTTGTTGTAGATCTTCTAGATTTTCTGCCATAAATACGTTATCAGCCAAATTTAGATGACTGATTTGATGTCCATTGATGTTTAGTTCTGGCATCTTCGTGATGTCTTTGAAGATCTGCTCAATGTATCAGTTAAATATAGACGTGAAATCTTAGCGCTGATTTATGATACTAAAGTTGTCACGTTGCTTGATCTAAACCATGTTTTCTAACTTGTGAGCCGCCTAACCCGCAAGATGGTGGCAAAGTATAGGTCTGGAGGGCAGAGGAGGCTATCTTTGATTACGGCTATTCTCAAAGAAAATGTCAGAGTCACTCTGTTAATTGGCTATCGTAGAGGGGAGTATTTGGTTAATTGACTATCGTAGAAGGGGAGTATTTAGTTAATTGGCTAACGTAGAAGGGAGTATTTGATTACTTGGCTATCATAGAAGGGGAGTATTTGGTTAATTGACTATCATAGAAGGGGAGTATTTGGTTAATTGGCTATCGTAGAATGGGAGTATTTGGTTAATTGGCTATCATAGAAGGGGAATATTTGGTTAATTGGCTATAATAGAAGGGGAGTATTTCGTTAATTGGCTATCATAGAAGTGGAGTATTTGGTTAATTGGCTATCGTAGAAGGGGAGTATTTGGTTAATTGACTATCATAGAAGGGGAGTATTTGGTTAATTGGCTATTTTAGAAGGGGAGTATTTGGTTAATTGGCTATCATAGAAGGGGAGTATTTGGTTAATTGACTGTCATAGAAGGGAGTATTTGGTTAATTGGCTATCATAGAAGGGGAGTATTTGGTTAATTGGCTATCAAAGAAGGGGAGTATTTGGTTAACTGGCTATCATAGAAGGGGAGTATTTGGTTAATTGGTTATCATAGAAGGGGAGTATTTGGTTAATTGGCTATCATAGAAGGGGAGTATTTCGTTAAATGGCTATCATAGAAGGGGAGTATTTCGTTAATTGGCTGTTATAGAAGGGGAGTGTTTGGTTAATTGAATAGTATTGGAGGGGAGGCTCTGGTTAATTGAACATTATAGGAGGGAATCTCTGGTTAATTGAATATTATAGGAGGGGAGGCTCTGGTTAATTGAATATTATAGGAGGGGAGGCTCTGGGTAATGGAATATTATAGGAGGGGGGGGGGCTCTGGTTAATAGAATATTATTGGAGGGGAGTCCCTGGTTAATTTAATATTATAGGGGGGGGGAGTCCCTGGTTATTTTGCTGTCATAAGAGGGGGCTATCTGGCTAATTAAATATTATAGGAGGGAGTCTCTGGTTAATTGGCCATCATAGGAGTGGGTTTCTGTTTAATTGGCTATAATAGGAGGGGAATATCTGGTTAATCGGCTATAATAGGAGGGGAATATCTGGTTAATCGGCTATAGTAGGAGGGGAATATCTGGTTAATTGGTTATTATAAGAAAGTATGGGAGCTATTTGGCTATAGTAGAAGGGGATTGCAAGTTTACGTTTCTGTAGCTGTGAATGTAAGGAAATGAGGGGTTGTGAACGGTTTGGAGAGAGTGTGACCAACACAGGATGTGTGAAGAAGTGTCAAGCACAAGATAGGGGAGTGAACTGTGTTCTAGGGGAGTAGGAAGAGACTCACGGGGTTTAGAAAACAAGTGATATGCATGGATAGAGTGAGTTAGGTGGGGCGAAGGTCAAGGTAAGATAGATATGATGATGTGAGGAGATCCCATTGGATGGGAAATTAAGGAAGTAGCTGTTGATTGGTTGAAATGGGAGATACATAAGGAACTCTAGAGGGTCCGAGAGAAGAGATGAGACGTAGAACTAACGTGTCAGCAGAGTGGCTACGCCACGAGGGCGTAAGACCCGCTGGTCAGCAGGGAGCACAGGCTCCGTAGATAGTTAGCGCCAGTAGGTGAAATGTTCGAACTTAAATTAGAACCATGAACACAAGGTCTGTGATAATTAGCCCCAGTAGGTGGAATGTTTCAACTAATAGGAGGGAAATGACTGGGAGGTTAGAGAGAGAAGCTTGGTAAAATACGGTGGCAGAAATGACATGGCCTATGTAAATAATTAGGACCAGTTAGATGAAACGTCTCAGAGACTAGTCAGATCACAGGTGGAACTTAGAGACCTAGCGGGTTCTGGAGGCTAGTGTGAGGAGGTACCAGAACTGAAGTATTAGTTTACGTAGTTCACCGAGTGGGAATATCTAAACCGCGGGACATTTTTTATGTGTTACAGAAGTGTCATGTTGGACTTTATGTGATAAAGTGTTTACACAGTTTTTATGTGTTACAGAAGTGTCATGTTGGACTTTATGTGATAAAGTGTTTACACAGTTTTTATGTGTTACAGAAGTGTCACGTTGGACTTTATGTAATAAAGTGTTTACACATTTTTTATGTGTTACAGAAGTGTCATGTTAGACTTTATGTAATAAAGTGTTTACACAGGTTTTTATTCCAAGAGAGACTAGTGTATGCAATTATTGACCCAAGGCGGTGTGTATATGGTAGTTATGTCTGAATGACAGTCCAAAGATAACGAAAATGGATGTGAAATAAGCTAGGCAGTACAAGATGACACTAACAACGGAAAGTAGGCGCGGTGGACCGAACAGCTATAGGTCGTCGCGGAAATTCGAGGACAAGATAATCCACGGCCAGCAATACAGGAAAGAGCACCGTACACCGACCACCAGTGTACCACCCACGAGGGGCTAAGTTATATCAAGAACATGAAAGAACAGTGTATGTTCTTTCCACGTTGCCGTGAGTAGTGTATCAGTTAATTCCATCCACCACATGACCCAGGCGGTATTATCCAGCAGTCAGTTCATGCCAGTTTCAAGTACAAGCCGAGTCGCCCCGGTAACAAACAGAAGCTCTGTCAGTCAATGCTCTCTTCTAGCATTTCAAGCCTTCTGTAACTATATTAAAACGTGTACATTTCTATTGTATAATTGAGTGGACGAATTATTGGCTTTGATATAAGAGCGTTGCAGGTTACTTGTTTTATAGAATTGTGGAATAACAATCTTAAAGAGTGCTTCTTTTGTATGTATATATATATATTTATGTAATTATGTGTTTAAGGTTTCTGGTTGTACTTTATGTCTCATTCATGGCAAAAATCAGTATCAGAATTTGCAGACAGAATCTTCTATTTCCAACCCAGTCCATTTTCGACATTGAAATCCTAAAGTAAGTCTCAACTTCTATTGACTGCTGTCTTTGTTATATGTTGAGTTAATAGACCCTTAGACAGGCCAGCGAACACAGAATTAGTCAACAATAACTTGTACCGCTAGGGTATAGCGACATGTTTATGACTTTACACTTTTATAACGGAATGGTTTCAGTGGGGGGGGGGGGGGGGAATGAGAGAGGACATGACCCTATTTGTATATTTGTTCAGACCCCGTTCCAACAACCAACAAAGTGTTCATCTCGATCTTCCATATTGTTGAACGAGCCGCATTAAACTGTACAAATGACACGCAGCTCAAAATAGGCACTTCCGAGTTGCTGTAACTGCAGTCACTGGCAGCATAGTCTCCATGCGGCCGCGCCAATTCCGGTATAGATTTCATAATGAGTAGGCGTGCCCCAAGAATCGCTGTCCCATTTAGTGAAGTTAGGCCTCCACTTCGGTGAAACACTCGATCCGACCGTAGTGCAGCTGGTGGCAAATTTACAGTGAGCACAGTTCACACCTCCTATCCCATGGCAAAGCCGGAACCTGATAGTGTTCCACTACATTCCACGACCAGTCGCCTGCGGCACTATCTCAACGCACGGACGCCAAAACCAACTTGATTTAGTGTCAGGTGAATGCGACTGGATTACTGCTCTCTTTACAAACGAAAATCTAAACTAGAAAGAATTACTTCAAACTACATTGCATCAGAAATACCGGTTGCCTGCATCATGATTCCTGAAAAGTAGACATGTTTATGATATACAGAGCTATACCGCCACACTCTGTACTAACCCTTACAATTTATAAGTGATGTTGTGAGTTTTAAGTTATTGAACAGAAGGAAATATTCCCAACTCACCTGTTAGAGGTACATCTCCGAATATGCTTCTAGTAGCTTTATCAGCGTCTGAGTTGTCATGGCGACTCCTCTGTCGCTTCTCGTGCAGTTCGTTGTGTTCCCTTCCGGTCGGCCCTTGCTGTTGATTGGTCACATGCTTTCTGTTATCTCTGGATATTTTCCTACCGGTGCTAAAAGACCGGCGGAATCCAAATGATGTCCTACTCATATTATTTTCTTCGGTACTCCACTATAACCAGTAACATTGTTAATTTTGCGTGTAAATAACCGTGTGTGACTGTACAGATTTGTACCTATAATAAACAAATAACATATGTATATTATTGTGACTTTACAACATTTCTACCATACACAAATTATTATATTATGTAACTAAATAAAATAGAGTACACATATAGATAAATCATCAAGTGCCGGGCCTGCTGGCGTAGGTGATCATGTCTCTCCATAACTTTCGATCACGACAGTTATTTATCATTTCTGTTGTTGACCTTCTGCAAAGCCATTCTCTTAAGCTGTCTGGTATTTTTTCTCTTTGCTTCCTCTATCTCTTCGTCCCTCAATTTTTCCAGTTGTTACAATATATTCCAGTTGTTCTCTTCTCTTTACATGGCCAAAAATGATGTTTGTTTCTTCCAAATATTGGAAATTAGCTCTTTTTTGCTTAGACCTCTTTCAGAACATTTTTATTACTCTTCTTAGCTGTCCATGGTATTCACAACATTCTTCTGTAGAGCCACATTTCTACAGACTCCAGTGATTTTCTTGTCTGTTGTCCTATTGTCCATGATTCACACCCATATGTTAAGACTGGCTCTACATAACATTTAAGATCTCTTTTTCTTGTTTCTATTGTCAAAAATGGATTACATAGTATCTTCCTCATTTTTTAAAAAATATAAATAAATACACGCTTTTAATTTGTACTTACATTTTATATTTAAATCTTGTGTCTCCTGTTTTTTTTCTTCTCTAACTCAAAAGTTCACCAATTATGCGACCCGGTGATCATGGTCAGCGACACAAAGTTGATCGAGTTCAGATTGTACTTTCCAGTTGGTCACACTGAGCCGCCATAACTCAGTGGTTAGTGAACTGAACTACAAAGGACAAGAGGTCGGATTCGATCCTAATCGACGGTTTCCGGGTTCACCCAGCCTTAAATGGGTACCGGATTTTTTTTCCCGAGAAAGTAAAGCAGCACGGGCGTAATACCGACCACATTACCCCAAAAATCATGTGCTGAAGGTGTATAAAAATCACGGTCACTAACATAATATCCCACATACGTCACGTGGCGTGACGGGGCTCTAAGGTAAAGAAGCTTGGTCACCCTGGTTAGTTTGTGTCAAAACCGACTGGGTGAAGATTGCCAGAGTCCTCTCAACGATGGGAAACTGCTGATATAGAAGACGTAGTTTTGAAGTACATGAAGCGTGGGCAAGCTCAATTTGTCAATCAAAATCTGAGCAAGCAAGAAAGTCATTACAAGCCGTCGCATTTTCTTGGGGTTAAAGCTAAACCTTCATGCATTATTTCAATCTTCTTCTTTTCTTATTTTTATTCTCATCTTTTTCTTTCCTTTTTCCACCTTTCTTTTTCTTTAGCACTTTCTATTATGTATTTTCACCCTTCCTTTTCGTTCCTCTACTTTTAACAGATTGTTTTTTTTATTTTCTTTCTTTGCTTCTTCTTTTATAGTTTTATCATCAATTTTATTTTAATCTTCTTATTTTGTTCATTTTTGTCTCTGTACTTATTTCTTATTTTTATTTTTTATTTGCTCTTCTTTCTCTTCTTCTGTTTCTTCTTCCATTGTTTTCTTCTTCACTTTTTATGTTTCCTTCATTTCTATAATTTCCTATTCTTGTATTTTTCCTTCCCTCCGTCCCCACTTCTTCTCTGTTGTCTCTTCCTCTGCACGCATTGTGTTTTTGTCATTCATTTACTTTCAAAGAAAAGCCCAGTGAAGTAATTGTGTCTGAGCCTCTCGTGCTGCCCCGCCTATGCTGCAGACATTCTCCACGCGGAAAGCATAGAACTTTGATAGGCTGTCTTGACTTGGTTAGTTCGCTGCTCCATATCCGCTCTGTGGCACGAGACTAAACAACACACTTCACCTGGCTCGCAGATCCAAACAGAACGTCACTGCCACAGACATCTACACTCAACGTCACTACCACAGACATCTACACTGAACGCCACTGCCACAGACATCTACACTGAACGTCACTGCCACAGACATCTACACTGAACGTCACTGCCACAGACATCCACAACGAACGTCACTACCACAGACATCCACACTCAGCGTCACTGCCACAGACATCCACACTGAACGTCACTACCACAGACATCCACACCGAACGTCACTACCACAGACATCCACACCGAACGTCACTACCACAGACATCCACACTGAACGTCATTTCCACAGACATCCACACTGAACGTCACTGCCACAGACATCCACACTGAACGTCACTACCACAGACATCCACACCGAACGTCACTACCACAGACATCCACACCGAACGTCACTACCACAGACATCCACACTGAACGTCACTACCACAGACATCCACACTGAACGTCACTTCCACAGACATCCACACTGAACGTCACTACCACAGACATCCACACTGAACGTCACTACCACAGACATCCACACCGAACGTCACTATCACAGACATCCACACTGAACGTCACTACCACAGACATCCACACTGAACGTCACTACCACAGACATCCACACTGAACGTCACTACCACAGACATCCACACTGAACGTCACTACCACAGACATCCACACTGAACGTCACTACCACAGACATCCACACTGAACGTCACTACCACAGACATCCACACTGAACGTCACTACCACAGACATCCACACGCGCCGGGTTCAAATCTGGAAACTTATTCTTCAAAGTTACCACCCAACAGGAATTGTTGATCCAGTCGGTCATTGCCAAAATTAACCCCCCACTAAAAACAAATCAAGCCAAGGCAGATCAACATTATCCAACCAAACAATTGAAGTGAGACACAAAACGTCTGGTCTTCCAGGGCATGCCCCTGTCAATCAACACTTAAACAGACTAAACATCTTACACAAAAAACAGGCGTGACAGTCATCATGTGGTAACTGTATCACAGAGTGGTTTTCATGTTTTATATATTCCGGGCCTGATATGGAGCAAAACAATAAATAAATATAGAAAAAAAGGGAAAAAAAACGGTATGGTTCAAGCTTAACGCAACAAGTGGACAACACAAACCAGAACGACTTTTCGGCTCATTAGGCCTTCAGCAGCAACAATCATACAACACACATACTACCTAATCTGTATTTAAAATTATAAAATATATATAATAAATTCGAATTAGAAGACGAATTAAAGGAAAATTAACAATTAAAAAAACTCTTCCCTCTTTACTCTGAAGTGTCAAAAAAGAATGTTAGTGCGTCATATTCTGATATGGGACATAATTAAAGATTGAGTTCTGTTATCTTCTCTTGGTTTTCATGTCGAGACTGACCAATCTGGAGATGGCAAAACTTGACAAGCGGTTTATAAGATGTAGGGAGGGTGGGACATGGTTTGATTAACATTGATCTGATGAAATATCAATTACATTACGCTCAAAACATCTTCCAGCCAGGCTGCCATCTTTGTAAACTACTATATCTGCAAGCTGTTATTTAGTTTCTACCTAATTTCCTAACGAACCTCTAGGATGGTTAGCACTGTCCGTGACGGACCAATAATCTTTATTCTATTCCAATAAAATAATTCTTATTCTATTCCAACAAAATAATTATATATATATATATAGTTGTTATAATCTACTTAAACATTCGTATTCCCAAACAAATATTATATGGCAAACTTAAGGGCGGAAAGAGACTAAAGGGCAGACCAGTGTTGAGATATAAGGATGTTTGCATTGATAAATATATTTGTAACTATATAATTTAAGATTACAGAATAACGAGTGATCTATAATTGCCTGATGCCTTAGTTCTATAGTAGCGCAGAAAAGTGGAATTATTTGCGAACTTTATCCAAACATGCGGAATGTGAGCAGGACATTAGTGGGCGTATAAGAAGACTTATCAACCAACACAGAACTGGAGTCGTCAGTCGCTGGACACTGCGGGTCTTGCTGAGGAGGGGATCTGAGCACCTACGGACATGTTCGGGGTGCAATAATGATGATCCGCAAATAACTCAATAACTGACCAATCAAATCGAGCTCGTATATTGCCAAATTTGTACATCACAGGAGCGTGTGTATCTTTGTGATTTTCATAATAAAGTTTCTTTCTTCGGTACCTAAAACTCAAGTGCACTACTTTATTTTGTTCAAATATCTGTCGAGTCTCGAGTTATCTGTCCCTTCAACAAACATAGATCTGGTATAAGATTTCGTAATGTTAAGCAATGTCATTATTCATTTCCTGGTTATATATGTTGTGGGGAATAATAGAACAAAGGAGTATGTGTTAGCACTCGGAAAAATTGACAGACAAACAACAATAGAAAAAAACGATGTTGTCCTCTTCACAGGTTTACTAAATGTATTTTCTCAAAATGAATTCAATCGGTGAATGTGTTGACTTATCCATCTTTTTAGGATAGTTTAAAATAAGCGTTACATCGACCTAAATATCGAAATAAACGTAGGTCAATATCCGTTCCCATGGCAACAACTCTTGTTTATACAAATTGGCTTTAAAATACTTCACCACGCAAGTTGCTTTAAACGAAGCAAATAAGGAACTAAATTAGCGCAGATTTTGTTTTTGAAGGAACGAATCAGGAATTTATAGAGCCACTTAATTCTCCAGAGTGGTCAGGAAGGGGATGTTAGGACTGATACAAGTCTAGAACAGCGGTTCTGAAACTGTCCTTTACCGTGGACCCCATTAGATACGTTTTGTTGTCGCGGACCCCCATTAAATAAGTTTTGTTGTCGTGTACTCCCATTTAATACGTTTAGTAGTCGCGAAACCCCCATTAAATATTTGTGTAGTCGTGGACCCCCACTAAATATGTTTAGTAGCTGCAGAACCCCACTAAATATGTTTTGTAGTGGCAGACCCCCACAATAAATATGTTTAGTAGCTGCAGAACCCCACTAAATATGTTTTGTAGTGGCAGACCCCCACTAAATATGTTTAGTAGCTGCGGAACCCCACTAAATATGTTTTGTAGTGGCAGACCCCCACAATAAATATGTTTAGTAGCTGCAGAACCCCACTAAATATGTTTTGTAGTGGCAGACCCCCACTAAATATGTTTTTTTAGTCGCAGACCCCCATTAAATATATTTTTAGTAACAGACCCCCAGGGTTTCACTTTCACTCCAGATTTCATACCCAAAGCTAAGGTTTACTCAAGACATAACAGATTTGAAAGCTTTCTTTTGTTCGTTCTCTCTTTCCTTTTTCGTTACAAGTATCATACTATTGTTCAAGCTTTCTCGGATCCCCTATAACGGCACCTCAGACCCTTTGGATAGCCGTAGACCACAGTTTGAGAAACACTGGTCAAGAATTTTACTTGCTGACCGTTTGAATGAATTTGTTGTTGAATCAGTGGTGAGTCTGAAATGAGCTAGATGAATCCAAAGTAATACAGGTTAACAATATCATGGAACCCCTACAATATCATGGAATCCCTACAATATCATGGAATCCCTACAATATCATGGAATCCCTACAATATCATGGAACCCTACAATATCATGGAACCCCTACAATATCATGGAACCCCTACAATATCATGGAACCCCTAGAATATTATGGGACCCCTACAATGTCATGGAACCCCTACAATATCATGGAACCCCTAGAATATTATGGGACCCCTACAATAGTATGGGACTCATACAATATCACGGAACCCTACAATATCATGGAACCCCTACAATATTATGGACCCCTACAATATCATAGAACGCCTAGAATAGTATGGACCCCTACAATATCATAGAACGCCTAGAATAGTATGGACCCCTACAATATCATGGAACCCCTACAATATCATGGAAGACCTACAATATCACGGAACCCGTACAATGTCATGGAACCCCTACAATATTATGGACCCCTATAATATCATGGAACCCCTACAATATCATAGAACGCCTAGAATAGTATGGACCCCTACAATATCATGGAACCCCTACAATATCATGGAAGACCTACAATATCATAGAACGCCTAGAATATTATGGAACCCCTACAATATCATGAAACGCCTAGAATATTATGGGACCCCTACAATATCATGAAACGCCTAGAATATTATGGAACCCCTACAATATCATGGAACCCCTACAATATCATGAAACGCCTAGAATATTATGGAACCCCTACAATATCATGAAACGCCTAGAATATTATGGAACCCCTACAATATCACGGAACCCTTAGAATATTATGGAACCCCTACAATATCACGGAACGCCTAGAATATTATGGGACCCCTACAATATCATGGAACCCCTAGAATATTATGGGACCCCTACAATATCATGGAACCCCTAGAATATTATGGGACCCCTACACTATCGTCAATTAGCCGTGGGTAAGGCTTCCAGATGAGAAAGAACTATAGCTCTGTATTTTGCAGGATACAGGAAAGTGTGTAAGAGAGAGTGGAGAAGATGATAAGAGTCAATATGGCCTGCATTCTGCAGTTATAGGTTAATACAGTGATACAGCATATGTATGCGGCTATAGGTTAATACGGTGATACAGCATATGTATGCAGGCTATAGGTTAATACAGTGATACAGCATATGTATGCAGGCTATAGGTTAATACAGTGATACAGCATATGTATGCGGCTATAGGTTAATACAGTGATACAGCATATGTATGCAGGCTATAGGTTAATACAGTGATACAGCATATGTATGCAGGCTATAGGTTAATACAGTGATACAGCATATGTATGCAGGCTATAGGTTAATACAGTGATACAGCATATGTATGCAGGCTATAGGTTAATACAGTGATACAGCATATGTATGCAGGCTATAGGTTAATACAGTGATACAGCATATGTATGCAGGCTATAGGTTAATACAGTGATACAGCATATGTATGCAGGCTATAGGTTAATACAGTGATACAGCATATGTATGCAGGCTATAGGTTAATACAGTGATAAAGCATGTGTATGCGGCTATAGGTTAATACAGTGATACAGCATATGTATGCGGCTATAGGTTAATACAGTGATACAGCATGTGTATGCGGCTATAGGTTAATACAGTGATACAGCATGTGTATGCGGCTATAGGTTAATACAGTGATACAGCATGTGTATGCGGCTATAGGTTAATACAGTGATACAGCATATGTATGCGGCTATAGGTTAATACAGTGATACTGCATGTGTTTGCGGCTATAGGTTAGTACAGTGATACAGCATGTGTTTGCGGCTATAGGTTAATACAGTGATACAGCATGTGTATGCGGCTATAGGTTAATACAGTGACGCAGCATATGTATGTGGCTGTAGGTTAATACAGTGATGCAGCATATGTATGTGGCTATAGGTTAATACAGTGATACAGCATGTGTATGCGGCTTTAGGTTAATACAGTGATACAACATGTGTATGCGGCTATAGGTTAATACAGTGATACAGCATGTGTATGCGGCTATAGGTTAATACAGTGATACAGCATATGTATGCGGCTATAGGTTAATACAGTGATACAGCATGTGTATGCGGCTATAGGTTAATACAGTGATACAGCATATGTATGCGGCTATAGGTTAATACAGTGATACTGCATGTGTTTGCGGCTATAGGTTAATACAGTGATACAGCATGTGTTTGCGGCTATAGGTTAATACAGTGATACAGCATGTATATGCGGCTGTAGGTTAATACAGTGTCGCAGCATATGTATGTGGCTGTAGGTTAATACAGTGATGCAGCATATGTATGTGGCTATAGGTTAATACAGTGATGCAGCATATGTATGTGGCTATAGGTTAATACAGTGATACAGCATATGTATGTGGTTATAGGCTAATACAGTGATACAGAATATTTATGCGGCTATAGGTTAATACAGTGATACAGCATATGTATATCGGCTATAGGTTAATACAGTGATGCAGCATATGTATGTGGCTATAGGTTAATACAGTGATACAGCATATATATGTGGCTATAGGTTAATACAGTGATACAGCATATGTATGTGGTTATAGGTTAATACAGTGATACAGAATATGTATGCGGCTATAGGTTAATACAGTGATGCATAATATGTATGCGGCTATAGGTTAATTCAGTGATGCAGAATATGTATGCGGTTATAGGTTAAATCAGTGATGCAGAATATATATGCGGCTATAGGATAATACAGTGATACAGCATATGTATGTGGCTATAGGTTAATACAGTAATGCAGAATATATATGCGGCTATAGGTTAAGACAGTGATGCAGAATATGTATGCGGCTATAGGTTAATACAGTGATACAGCATATGTATGCAGGCGGCTATAGGTTAATACAGTGATACAACATATGTATGCAGGCGGCTATATTTTAATACAGTGATACAGCATATGTATGCAGGCGGCTATAGGTTAATACAGTGATACAGCATATGTATGCAGGCGGCTATAGGTTAATTCAGTGATACAAGATGTATGTGCAGCTACAGGTTTAATACAGTGTTACAGGATATACGTACGGCTATAGGTTAATTCAGTGATACAAGATATACGTACGTCTATAGGTTAATTCAGTGATACAAGATATACGTACGGCTATAGGTTAATTCAGTGATACAAGATATATGTGCCGCTATAGGTTAATTCAGAGATACAAGATATATGTGCAGCTACAGGTTTAATACAGTGTTACAGGATATACGTACGGCTATAGGTTAATTCAGTGATACAAGATATACGTACGGCTATAGGTTAATTCAGTGATACAAGATATACGTACGGCTATAGGTTAATTCAGTGATACAAGATATACGTACGGCTATAGGTTAATTCAGTGATACAAGATATATGTGCCGCTATAGGTTAATTCAGTGATACAAGATATACGTACGGCTATAGGTTAATTCAGTGATACAAGATATATGTGCCGCTATAGGTTAATTCAGTGATACAAGATATATGTGCCGCTATAGGTTAATATGTGGAGAGCGTGGTCGAATCGATAGCGCGTCGGGCCCCGAACCAGGAGAAGAGGGGTCGAATCCTGGGAGGGTTAAAATGTTTATACTGTCGGGGGTGAAATAAAAACCCAGGCCTAGAACGCTACGTGGCGACAGCTCAGGTCAAGCGGCCTTTATTCTCCCGTCCTATATGTCACCTTCTCTTTCACCCTCCAGTCTCCTCCTGGGAGACCCCAGTATTGGGCTGATGCCGTACAAATAGTAGTTTGTAGGTCAATGCAGTGATATGAGATGTGTGTGCGGTTAGAGGTAGATCTAATGATACGAGATGTATGTTTATGTATAGCAGTAAGAAGGGTTCACCCGAGGGGGGAGGGGGGGGGGAAGAGTGTAAAGGCTAAGTTCAAATCTTAAATTGTAAAATAGTATTTGTAAAGTTTATATATTTGGGAACTTTGTTAACCTCAGACGGAAGATGTATAAAAGAGGTGAGATGTAGAATGGCTCAGGCAAAAGCAGCTTTCCAAAAAATGAAGAAGATACTATGCAATCCATTTTTGACAATAGAAAGAAGAAAAAGAGTTCTTAAATGTTATGTAGAGCCAGTCTTAACATATGGATGTTAATCATGGACAATAGGACAACAGACAAGAAAATCACTGGAGTCTGTAGGAATGTGGTATTACAGAGGAATATTGAGAATATCATGGACAGCTAAGAAGAGTAAGTTGTTGTTGTTTAACAACATGTTAAACAACATTTAACTTAGCTTTTCGATGAGATTGAAAGTTGTGGAGAGACATGATCACCTACGCCAGCAGGCCCGGTACTTGATGATGAAAGTTTAAATTGAAGTGTACGAACCGGAAGTAATTGACGCAACTTGGGTTGTGAAATCAAATTTATGAGGAATGGATGAAGTTTGAGTTGTGAAGTTGATTCTTTAAATATTATTTGGCGAAGACGTGTCAAACAATGTGGTTGAAATCTGATAAACGAATTTACATTTCTGAGCAATACAGAAATCTTAAGCTGCGGAGAGCGTGCGCGGCCGTGTCATTGCAACAACACACGCACATACAAATAGTTGCTGTGCATATCACAATGTTGTTGCTTATTTTTATTCTCAAAATTACGATTGCTTACCACTGCCACCCATATAAAGCCGAAGGGATGAGCGAATTTTACCGAAAGCACCCCAAACTAGTGACGTTTTGAGGTATATTAGATATAGACGACTGACGTCATTTTACCCACAACCACCTCTACTCTCAATTATGAAAAAGTCACAACCTTTGGAGGATCCCCTCGTGCAGGCATTCAATAAAGGAGGTCATGGCCTTCCTCACCCAAAGCCATCTCTAGATTGTTGTTGTTGTTGTTGTTGTTGCGTTCGTCAGCTTTCAACTCTGACGAAGTCCCTAGAGACTAGGAACTGAATTTTGCGTGTTAATCCATTTGTCCCTGGCAGCCGTGTGCACAGGGGTCCCTCGCCGCACAGGCAGACAACTCCGACTTCGGAGGTACTCATGTTTATTTCCGTCGATGAGTAACTGACGTTTGAAACCGGGCCTCGCTGCTGAGACCAGGGGTTTACAGAGATTAGGGGCTGACAGGAAATTCCCAGAAAACCTACAACTAGTATGACGTTTCAAGCATTGCGAGCAGGGGTGGTTGTGGGTAGAGTGACGTCATCCGTCTATAGCTTCAACAGCTAATAACCTAAAGCTATACTCCGTTTCAAAATGGTTAGCCACTATTTAATTAATATCTCTGTAACCACTTGATTGACATTGTTTAAATTTTGCACATGACATAATAATCTCAATGTCCCTACGAATATATTTTTGTTCCTAATTAAAAACGTATGGGTTTAAATATTAACTACCTGCATCTGTCGAAAAGATCAAAGGAATTAGCCGGTGTCGCTGAATGACACTATCTGCAATATTGCATTTTAGACAACTTTTGGGACATTGAACAAATAAGACCAAATGCAAAAAAAATCATGTTTATGTGTGTAAAGGTTATGGAGATATTTGAAGTCAAGCGTGGACAAACCATTTTGAAACGGACTATAGTTGGAGGGTTTTCCGGTTTTATTTTCTGCCCGCAGGCTTTAGTAAATCTATAGTTGGCTGTGGGTGATCTCTTTCGCCCTCCAGTAAAACAATACCTTCTTGCCTTCTAATTATACTCGAGGTTTTCCCCCACTATAAACAATGACGTCATACGGTGATTCCATTGTTGACAGGACGTAGACAGCTACATTTGAGACGCTAACAAAATGTCAACAATAGGAGACAGTTGAGTGAGTTCTGCTGTTTTATATTAGGCTGTATTTTAAGATAACATGAGCATCACCAAGTTTATAGAGTGATGTTTAGGAAATGGAAAATCTATTTTTTGATAATTTTTGTAAATGCCGTGTCACGTGTACTTGAAATCATTATCAAGTACCATGCTTTTTGGGCTTAGGTGATCATGTCTGTCCATAACTTTCGATCTCAACAGTTATTTATCATTTCTATTGTTGACCTTTTGCCAAGTCATTCTATTAAGCTAAAGTCAAGGTTCATGTCAGATCGGGTAATTTTACCTGCTACTGTATGCAGTAGACAGTACAACCTGCGGCTCAGCTGCTGCCTGGCAGGTATGCTGGGAAGAGTTAAAGGCTAAGGGGAGTGTACCCTGAATTAAATCACCCCCACTGCCTTGTGGGTGAGACTTTTTAATCAAAGGCTAGCGGAGCCAAACGTAAAAAAACCTACGGAAGGCAACAGAAAACCACCGTCGTAATTTCTTTGTATAAGTAAGGGGTTAAGGCAAAGAAATGCAAATGAATGCATAAAAATGCAAAGCTGCAGTAAAGCTGAATGTGAGGAAAAATTAAAAAATAGAAAAAAAAAATGGTATGTTAGAAGCTTTACGTGATTAGTGGACGACACAGATTAAACGACGTTTCGGCCCAATAGGCCTTCAGCAGGAACAAACAAAATGTTTCGTTATTACTTTTACTTACATATCTGTGTGTGTGTGTTTTTGTTTGTTCCTGCTGAAGGCCTATTGGGCCGAAAAGTCGTTTAATCTGTGTCGTCCACTAATCAAGTAAAGCTTCTAACATACAATTTTTTTTTCTATTTTTTAATTTTTCTTTGTATAATCATGAATTGCTAACATAAATAGTAACATTAATTCATTGATTATCCTCTCGGGCTGAATACAGCAGCTATGGCAGAGGTGATAGTTCTCCATATCCGGCGGTTCGAAGCAGCCTGTTTTAGTTCTTAGGGGTCATGGCAAAGAAATGCACAAAAATGCGATATGTAAATGTGGTAAAGCTGATTGTAAAGGAGAAATGAAAAAAAAAACAGGAAAAAAATGGTACGGTTAAAACTTGACGTAATAAACGGACGACACAAATCTGACCGACGTTTCGTCTCAATAGGCCTTCAGCAGAAACAAACAACACACGCTTGGTTGTGTTTTAGAGTTGTGTTCTCTTTGATGATAGATCTGCGTAGGATTTATTTCGGTTTTCTTTGTTTTCTTGTACTCTCTGGTGCCCATATAAGGGCGTAGTGAGGTAAAATAGTAACATAATGACGACATATCTTCTGGGACAACAGAGCCAGCACTAACAGTGGTAATGTCATGAGCTTGTTGGTTGAAACAGTGCAAACATCATCATCATCATCATCAAGTAACGGGCGGCCTGATGGCGTAGGTGATCATGTCTCTCCACAACTTTCGATCACGACAGCTATTTATCATTTCTGTTGTTGACCTTCTGCCAAACCATTCTCTTAAGCTGTCTGGTATCTTTTCTCTTTGCTTCCCTCTATCTCTTCGTCCCTCAATTTTCTCAGTTGTTACAATATATTCCAGTTGTTCTCTTCTCATTACATGGCCAAACAGTGATGATTGTTTCTTCATAATATTGGAAATGCGCTCTCTTTTTGCTCTGGCCTCTTTCAGAACGTTTTCTTTACTCTTCTTAGCTGTCCATGGTATTCTCAACATTCTTCTGTAAAACCACATTTCTACAAACTCCACTGTTTTTCTTGTCTGTTGTCCTATTGTCCATGATTCACATCCATATGTTAAGACTGGCTCTACATAACATTTAAGAACTCTTTCTGGTTTCTATTTTCAAAAATGGATTGCGTAGTATCTTCCTCTTTTTTTAAAAAGCTGCTTTCGCCTGAGCCATTCTGCATCTCTCATCTGTTGTACATC
This sequence comes from Megaustenia siamemsis, assembly GCA_032433765.1. Taxonomy (NCBI): domain Eukaryota; kingdom Metazoa; phylum Mollusca; class Gastropoda; order Stylommatophora; family Ariophantidae; genus Megaustenia; species Megaustenia siamemsis. The sequence continues at coordinate 14,166,761 of JAVIAB010000156.1, read as the reverse complement.
TTTCGTCTGAGGTTAACAAAGTTCCCAAATATTTAAATTCATTTACCTGTTTTAATATTGTTCACTTGTCTTTATTTTGCACTGAGGTGATGTCTTTTTCTTTGTTGTTACCATTACTTCTGTCTTTCTGTTATTAAGGCTGAGTCCTTTATTTTTGCTTTCTTTCACTATAATGTCTAAAATTTCATGTAACTCATTTTCACTCTTAGCCATTAAGACTGTATCATCAGCATATCCTTAGATTATTTATATTGCAAACATTATTTATATATAGTGTAAGCATATAATACAATATTCAACATACAAAATAACCTTTATTGAAAATCTGTGCTAGATAAGCTGCATGAAGGTTTGACTATCACAGCTTTAACTTTGATGTATGTTTTTTTTCTGAAAGTACCAAACGCTGCGCTCAAATGTTGGAGAAACACAAGGGGAAATCTCACTCTCTCTCACTCTCTCTCTCTCTCTCTCTCTCTCTCTCTCTCTCTCTCTCTCTCTGCGATCAAGACTCAATCAGAGTAGGGTTCCAGACTCTCACATGAAGACAGCTGTCTGTTTAAGTGAATTGATCGACCCCACAGACAGAACATCATAATTAGATTCCGTTAGATCCACTCTAATTGAGTACCTGTTAAAACGTTGCACTGTGTTCTGCGCCAGTTGCCCAGTGCATCCGATTTCAACCAGCATTTTATTCAGGTTTGCTTTCCTTAGCTTTTGATTGTCCCCAATCTTGCAGCAAGACAGCAGATTGTCTTTTCTGTAGGGGGATTCTGCCCTTAGATGGTCGGCCCTCCCAGGTTAACGAGCACCGTCTGCCCGAGTCACTAGAGGTGACTAACACAGACATGGACACACAAAGATAGATGTGACGACTAACACTGACAAGCACACAACGATATGAGACATGACTAACAATGACACACACCAAGATATGAGATATGACTAACACACACATACACACACTAAGATATGAGATGTGACTAACATAGACACACTCTACACTATGAGATATGACTAACACAGATACACAGACTAGGATATGAGATGTGACTAAACACAGTCATGCAAACACAAAGATATGAGACATGACTAACATAAACATGCACTCACAAAGATAGGAGATATGACTAATATAGACATGCACACACAAGGGGAACTATGAAAATATTCGCCGTTTGAGTCACTGGAGCAGGTATGGCAAGTTTTGACCTTGTGTAGGGGATTTGGACCGCACACTGGTCTAGGGAATATTCAAGAACATACAGAAGATATTAAATGAGTTTTCCATTAACGTAGGAAACATCGGATTAAGTTGAAATTACAAAAATGCCAGGGAGTAAAATATTTAGGACATATTGTCTGAAATAAAGGTATTAGACTAGATAATGTGAACGTAAAAGCTGTAAAGGAAATGTTACTATCAGAAACGGACGTCTTTATAATAATCTCTTTACAACGTTACAGGGTGCCGTAATAGGTTTACACCAGTAGACATGTTTGAAGAAAGTACAGGGTGTTCACAAAAACACTTCTTGATTTTAAGTAGTTTTTTTTAGATAAAACCTGTTGTAATATTCCTATACCTCGATTGTTACAGCTACATCAACTCATAAATTTCATGTGACATCAGTTTCTATCACACACTCGATGTGCGTCACAGCAGTTACTTGGCAAATATGGACGCAATAATCTAGCTCGGAACTTCTGCAGCATGTCCCACGTGATCGAGTTTACAGTTTTAGTGAGGCGCTTCTGCAGGTCGTCCTAAGTTGCTCAAAAATGTTCCTCTTCTGTTCCACAGAATCTCTGAGCACTCCTCCACCACTCTGAGCACTCCTCTCACCACTCTGAGCACTCCTCCCACCACTCTGAGCACTCCTCCCACCACTCTGAGCACTCCTCCCACCACTCTGAGCACTCCTCTCACCACTCTGAGCACTCCTCCCACCACTCTGAGCACTCCTCCCACCACTCTGAGCACTCCTCCCACCACTCTGAGCACTCCTCCCACCACTCTGAGCACTCCTCCCACCACTCTGAGCACTCCTCCCACCACTCTGAGCACTCCTCTCACCACTCTGAGCACTCCTCCCACCACTCTGAGCACTCCTCCCACCACTCTGAGCACTCCTCTCACCACTCTGAGCACTCCTCCCACCACTCTGAGCACTCCTCCCACCACTCTGAGCACTCCTCCCACCACTCTGAGCACTCCTCCCAACACCAGAGGGCAGTAAAATCCAAGATGGCGCTCATTTCCATAGCAACGCGGCTGGTGCGTGTTGGAATTTGCTAAAAACAAGCAATGTTGTGACTGTGCACCAAACATTACGGAACAAATTGAATGTGGATGACGAGTTTATTCTGAAGTAGTACATCAATTTCATTGAAAAAAAAGCATTTGTGATCAGAGAAAGCGACAGTCAGGCCAACCATAAATATCTGATCAAGTTGTTGATCACGTCAGAGGAGCCATTTTGCTCAACTTTAAGTCCGACAGTTACATAGAATGTACTACCCGCAGCAATCCTGGGCACTGCAGGAATGCACCACTGGAGCTATAGACTCGATCACGCCAGATATGCTACAGAGAATATAATTCACGATAATTTGTTGCAATTATGTTTGATGAGTGTGTTTGTAATACCGACTGATACCTCATGGAACTTTAAGAGCTATTCTATTCTATTCTATTCTATTCTATTCTATTCTATTCTATTCTATTCTATTCTATTCTATTCTATTCTATTCTATTCTATTCTATTCTATTCTATTCTATTCATGGAACCAGTTTCATCAGTGCCTGAAATTCAACATATCCGCTTCACCACTTGTCATAACATTTCCCAAAATGCATCTGTAAATTCCATTGACAAGGTCGCTCCGTGCACGTCCTACTCTACTGCACTGACGACGATTCCAAACCTCTTTAGTCAACTCTTACGATATGTGTAGCAGGCAACAGTGGCTATGTTCTTTTCTCCTCTCACCGTGGGGGTTCCGTTAGCTACACGTGGTTTTTTGAGTTGATTCAACTGTAGCCACTGATATGTAAGACTATCCCGATAGGGATTTTTTTCGTAACTAATTGAAATCAGTGAATGTTTTTGTGGACACCCTGAATAGCGACTCTATCCTCTTGTACAAAAGGCTTCTTATGCTTAGCTTCATCATCAAACTGTGAAAAGGAATCGAAGGCGCGCCTCCCAGCAGCAGAGCTGGAAGCTATCAGCGACCCACAGCTGATCAGGACTTGCGCCAGGATCGGTGAACAAGAACCATCCAGAACCTGCTCCACCTCTCCGCGGTGCCTCCAGTAACAGACTAACCTGTGTAGTCTGGTCAAGCGAGTTGGGATCGAAGAGAGAAGACAACCCGGTACTCAAAAATGTCGTGGTGAAGTCGGATGTGTTGGGTCGAAGGCGCAAATATAACAGTTATACAGCAAACCACAACACAACGCAGACACGTCCACTTAACATCCCTTTAAGGGCGGATGACGAATAGGTGTACTCTTTTAGTCCCAGGGCGAACGCAAGGAAGCAAGCAAACTGTTAAAATAATCGATTTTTTAGAACAAATTTTTCTGTTCATGAGGTCGCCTGAGTTGAAGACTGCGTCCAAAAAAAACACAAAATGACGTGGAGGTTTTAATTTAATTTTTTGACAAATGGCCTCGATAACCGTGCTCTCTAAGCTCACAGAGTGAATTATATCTTCAAAACATCACCTTTAACAAGGAGCTGGAAGGACAAAAAAAATGCAAAAAGTGTTTTTCCCGTGTTTGTTCCATATAACTCCTAAAAATTTCCCAAAGTGCGACAACTCATTAATAACTCCGCACTTCGCTACTCTCCCCTGAGTAACTAAACTACCAAGGGCCTTAATTTCGTCTGGTTAAGACAGGCCAGAAATGGAAACCAGGAACAAAACAAATAAGTTGACAGAACGAGTCACTCGATTCGAAGCTTCAAATAAAGACAAAGTGACATCGCTAAACTGATGGAGTCGATTGAAGCAAAATTCTGAGATCAGTGAGGTAAGAAGGCTTGACGTGGACTGATGTTGAATTAGAAGAAAAAAAATAGCAAAAACCATTTTAGAAGAAATGAAATTCTATTTTATATTTTTACTAAATTTGTATCATTTAATGCCGCATATTTAGGAAGTGTAGAATAGTTATTATGGGTGTGGTTCTTTAATGGATTAAACCAGGACTTCCCTGTCAGGGATTCACGTGGAAACGGTCTGGTAAAAGAAAATAAGGCAGACAAAGAGAATCACTACACAGAACAATTACTAGGGAGGGCTCAACATTGGGGATAAGAAACAAAGAGAATCTCTACACAGAACAATTTCTAGGGAGGGCTCAACAATGGGGATAAGAAACAAAGAGAATCTCTACACAGAACAATTACTAGGGGAGGGCTCAACAATGGGATAAGAAACAAAGAGAATCTCTACACAGAACAATTACTAGGGGAGGGCTCAACAATGGGGATAAGAAACAAAGAGAATCTCTACACAGAACAATTACTAGGGGAGGGCTCAACAATGGGGATAAGAAACAAAGAGAATCTCTACACAGAACAATTACTAGGGGAGGGCTCAACAATGGGGATAAGAAACAAAGAGAATCGCTACACAGAACAATTACTAGGGGAGGGCTCAACAATGGGGATAAGAAACAAAGAAAATCGCTACACAGAACAATTACTAGGGGAGGGCTCAACAATGGGGATAAGAAACAAAGAGAATCTCTACACAGAACAATTACTAGGGGAGGGCTCAACAATGGGGATAAGAAACAAAGAGAATCGCTACACAGAACAATTACTAGGGGAGGGCTCAACAATGGGGATAAGAATCAAAGAGAATCTCTACAAAGAACAATTACTAGGGGAGGGCTCAACAATGGGGATAAGAAACAAAGAGAATCTCTACACAGAACGATTACTAGTGAGGGCTCAGTCATGGAAATAAGAAATAACTCAGAATTACAAGAATTATCAGCAAATCGTCAATCGTGGAGATCTTGGACTTCTGTTTTAAGAGCCATCTTAGGTCCGAGAGAAAAACGAATGAATAAAATTAACCAATTTGGTCCACGTAAGATTGGACCATTTTGGTCTAGTCCGTGAGACTTAAGATTATACCATTTCTGTCCAATTCTTGAAAGTTAAAATTGAGCCAATTTTAGTTGAATGAGAAGTAAACTAAACTCATTCGCGATACCCTAATGTGTCATATACATTAGTGTAATGAGCCCACACATTGGAACCAACGTGTTCTAGAGCATCTGGAATACAAGAGGTCAGCTGCTCATAGCTGACAACGTCGTTCAGAATCAACGAATCACACAACTGAACAATTTCCAATTCTACCTCCCACTGGTGTGCCTGAAAACATACTAACCGGTCGGGTAGAATAGAAAAGGAAAGGCAATCAACCAACCAAAATTGTCAATGTTAAGTCGGATGCGCTTGACCAAAATTCACAGATGTGTTAGCTTAATACAAGACCAATGCGGACGCAAATAAAGGTTCCCTCCACGCCTTGATGGGTCTAATGGTAAATATTGTGTTACTTATTATATTTCCTTGACCGTCGCACATTTTTGGGGGTGATGTGGTCGATATCACGCCAGGCCGCCTTCGTCTCCTGGAACAGTATCTGGTATCCGTTTTTTCAGGCTGAGTGAATCCCCTAACCTTGTCGATACGAAAAAAAATTCGTCACTTCTGGGAACCGAACCCTAAACCCTTCTGATCAGGAAGCGAGGGCACTATCCATTTAACCGCCTGGGCTCAGCGTGTGCAACCCATTACGTCGCTTGTATGAGCAGACGATGGAGTGAAGGCAATAGGTGGTGAAACTCAGCGGGAAAATCAGGAAGCTCAATACTTTAAAGAGAGTTCTCCTACTAGAAAACTCACATTATAACCAGCAGTTCGTGAGCAAAATGTTGTTTTGAGTTGAACGATCAAATCCAACTCCTAGCCACAAACACCCCCTTTATATTGTCGGACAGACGTAATAATGCTAAAAAAATATATCTGATACATTACTTTTTTTTAGGCACCTGCCATGAGCTAATCTGGTAGAGAGAATAATAATCGCATGGGCATGGTCGCTCCACGTAGTGTACATGTTCAGAGTTTTTATCCCACCACTGGACTAAAGCCAACTGAGAGTATTACATAACAGGCCCTTTTTGGAATCCCTAGGGGAAGAGACAAAGAGGAAGACCAAAGAATTCTTGGAGAAAACAGATAGAAGCCGAGAAGATGATGGGCAAGACATGGCATCATCTTAAAAGAATGGCAAGAAACAGAACGGCTTGGAAAGTGTTTGCTGAAGACCTATGCTCCACTGGGAGCTGAAAGTGTTTGCTGAAGACCTTTGCTCCATTGGGAGCTGAAAGGTAGAAAAAGAAAGAGACTGGACTAAAACACCTTTAATCCTTACCGGTAACTGAAGCCGTCTATCCAGTCGTCTCAGCTATACCTTACAGGTGAAAAAATACTCAAGCCAAGTACAGTCGTCACGTAGTATATAGGTAATGGTTATTTTTCAACTTCATCCCATCAGTCCCAGATACTTGTCGTGGGTCGGGCTTAACAGTCTCCAGTGTCTGAAAACATAGACTATTCATGCCTTCCAACACCCGAGTAGCAAGACTACAGTCTACTCTAGCAAGTCAAGACTAGCCATTCCTTCCTACACCCGAGTAGCAAGACTACAGTCTACTCTAGCAAGTCAAGACTAGCCATTCCTTCCTACACCCGAGTAGCAAGACTACAGTCTACTCTAGCAAGTCAAGACTAGCCATTCCTTCCTACACCCGAGTAGCAAGACTACAGTCTACTCTAGCAAGTCAAGACTAGCCATTCCTTCCTACACCCGAGTAGCAAGACTACAGTCTGTTCTAGGAAGTCAAGACTAGCCATTCCTTCCTACACCCGAGTAGCAAGACTACAGTCTGTTCTAGCAAGTCAAGACTAGCCATTCCTTCCTACACCCGAGTAGCAAGACTACAGTCTGTTCTAGCAAGTCAAAACTAGCCATACTTTCCTACACCCGTGTAACAAGACTAGTCTACTCTAACAAGTCAAGACTGGCCTGCCCTTCCTACTCCCGAGTAGCAAAACTACAGTCTACTCTAGCAAGTCAAGACTATCCATTACTTCCCACACCCGAGTAACAAGACTACAGTCTGTTCTAGCAAGTCAAAACTAGCCATAACTTCCTACACCCGTGTAACAAGACTAGTCTACTCTAACAAGTCAAGACTGGCCAGCCCTTCCTACACCCGAGTAGCAAGACTATAGTCTACTCTAGCAGATCAAGGTGCTGCAGACAAAGTCAACCAGTCAAGATGCACAACACAGCATTTAGGATACCACCCACTTACGCCAATGGGAAACTTGCATATAATTGTGAATCGATATGACACTCGCCCTCTGATGGATACTCATGCAGATACCGCACCGAGCCCTCTGCCTCCAAATAGCCCAACCACTATTACTGGATGTCCTCAATTACCTCGGAAACCCAGGAGGCATGAGAATAGAGCTACTGACAAATCAGAATTAAACAAACCCATTTGCCCATAGATACAACACTCCAGGCAAAGCTATATGAGCTTCTGCATAAACTACAATAAGCAGTAAAAATTATACAAGAAACGACATTGCAGATATACACAATACTTCGGATGAACGAAAGATTGGACTATTTCAACTTCAGAGAAGAAGAATAAACATCGATCCATTAGGAATCAAACCCTCGTTCACCTGATTCGAAAACGGCAAGTACAATTTACTCAAAATGCTCAAGCACTCCATCTTGTACTTCCTTTCAACTCCCTGTGGAACATAGGTTTTGTAACAATCACTTTCAGCTGCCTGTGAAATATAGGTTTTGTAACAATCACTTTCAGCTGCCTGTGAAATATAGGTTTTGTAACAATCACTTTCAACTCCCTGTGAAATATAGGTTTTGTAACAATCAATATCATCTGCCTGTGAAATATAGGTTTTGTAACAATCACTTTCAACTCCCTGTGAAATATAGGTTTTGTAACAATCACTTTCAACTCCCTGTGAAATATAGGTTTTGTAATAATCACTTTCAACTCCTTGTAAAACATTGGTTTTGTAACAAACACTTTCAACTCCCTGTGAAACATAGGCTTTGTAACAAACACTTTCAACTCCTTGTGAAATATAGGTTTTGTAACAAACACTTTAAACTACCTGTGAAACATAGGTTTTGTAACAATCACCTTCAACTACCTGTGAAATATAGGTTTTGTAACAATCACTTTCAACTACCTGTGAAATATAGGTTTTGTAACAAACACTTTCAACTCCTTGTAAAACATAGGTTTTGTAACAAACACTTTCAACTCCTAGTGAAACATAGGTTTTGTAACAAACACTTTCAACTCCCTGTGAAATATAGGTTTTGTAACAATCACTTTCAACTCCCTGTGAAATATAGGTTTTGTAACAATCACTTTCAACTCCCTGTGAAATATAGGTTTTGTAACAATCACTTTCAACGCCCTGTGAAATATAGGTTTTGTAACAATCACTTTCAACTCCCTGTGAAATATAGGTTTTGTAACAATCACTTTCCACGCCGTTCTGTTTCTTGTCATTCTCTATCACTAAATTGAGTTATTGAGTTACATGCGGGTCATCATCATCACCCTTCGAACATGTCTATAGGTGCTCAGATCCCCTCTTCAGCAAGTCCCGAAGTGTCCAGGGAATGTCGGCTCCAGTTCTTCACTGCTAATCTTACCCTTCCTCTTAATCTCTGCTTTCACCTATCGTTATAGTTATAGTTATAGTTACAGTTATAGTTATAGTTATAGTTATAGTTACAGTTACAGTTATAGTTATAGTTATAGTTATAGTTATAGTTATAGTTATAGGTATTAGAAGGCCCCTGTATCTCTGCAAATGATTGGAAATTCATAATTGCTCAACCGCCCTACCCAGTGAAATCATCCGAATTAACATCTCATCGAATGTCCAAACAAAAAAAAGGCAACTGCAGTCTCCATCATAGCAGCTACAGCACACGACAAGAGACATAAGGCCAAGCGGCACTGAAAGTGAACGCAGCTGAACTGTCCTTCGTCATACGATATCATCATTCATCGTAAGCAATCGGAATATCGAAACACGTTCCGGATGAAAAGCATGACGTTTGTGCACAGTGCACTAAACTCAGTAGCTCCGGCAGAAAGCCGAACTTGAAATATGATGAAACTGCAACAAGAAACACTTTTCAGACAGTGTCTCAGCGGTTCCTGCCGCCTATCCGCCATATTGGCCGGAAGTCCGCTGCTCCCACCTCTCTTCTCTAAGTATAGTTTTAACTTTCTGTGGCTTTCTCCGTGTTTCGTCAAAAATCGTTGAAACAGAGAGCCCTTATCTTTCCTATATGGCGTTTTTACTTTTATTCTTTTCTTTGACTCGTCCATGTTTATGAAATGCTTATGGCTTATATTCTTTTACGGTACAGGATAGCCAGTCACATATCCAGCCCTCCTTAGTCGAGTGCTACGAGCACGCATATACTTCAGAATTAAACAGTGTAGTCGCCGCGCAGTGTACTGGTCTGTGTTCAATTAGCATTTTTCATTATCTTTGAAACAGCACATGCGATATTATGTAAACGTAGTTTTGGCACGTTCGGTTAGCCTGTCTTGGCCAGACTAAACAGCCTGTCCGCCGAACAAAGGTGGTAATTGGTAATTATATTTAAGGGTGTCTGGCCTTGGAGCATACAATAGTAAGTGTTAGTGTCTGATTATCTTCAGTCTAATAAGCAGATCACAGGGGAACTAAGAAATTACTGTGGGCAAGAATCATATACATTATTCTATAATCAAACAACTTTCTTGTAATGTAAAGAGAGAATAACTGAAATATATTGTAACAATTGAAAAATTGAGGGACGAAGAGATAGAGGGAAGCAAAGAGAAAAAAATACCAGACAGCTTAAGAGAATGGTTTGGCAGAAGGTCAACAACAGAAATGATAAATAACTGTCGTGATCGAAAGTTGTGGAGAGACATGATCAACTACGCCAAAAGGCAGTTGCACAGAAAATGCGCACAAACTCAGAACACGTTAAAAGAAATGTGGTAGTAATTTGATTAACATGTGCGAAATAATAATAATCATTTCTTTGATCTATTAGTTGCTACGTGTTACATGCCAAGACAACAACGTTTATTTTCTTTGGTGATAGACACCACGCCACCTGGCAATCCTTTTAATGTCGCTGATTAGTGGACATCACAAGAGTGGTATAGTATTTGTTGTTCGTGTCGCGATGACTAAAAGATCGTGGTTTTGGGAATGGATGGAGTGGTATTGTAATGCACGGGTGTTGAGAATTAGATAAGAGGGCTTTTATTCGATGACAATCCTGCGTCAGATCAAAGGGATCGTGTGTCTTTGTCTTTAGCATCCTTTTTGGTAGCCGTTTGCACATTGCGGCGAAGGTCAGATTTATGTAATTTTTAAATAGCAATGTATTTAAAGTTAATAGCCGGTTGTCAAATGTCACAAATTAGTTACACAATGACACTATCAAGAAAAAAAGGAAACTAGATTCAGAGTTGATACTTTTCAGGAAAAATAGACTTTGGATTATTTCTTTATTCTGTACCGCGATAAATATCGCGTGTTTAACACGCTGTGAACAAATGTCTGTTTTTAAAGAATACAATTTTAAACGTCACCTCCAATCTGAAAATGGAAATCACAGTTCACTGGAAGGAGAAGTTAGGCAGAACAAAATAGCACAAATAAAAGAAGTCATTGAAAGGTCAACAAGAGTGTGTTTTACATTGTAAATAGATGTCCAGAGAATGATGTTTGTGTGAGCTATATTATTAGTGAGCTATAATATTAGTGAGCTATATTATTAGTGAGCTATATTATTAGCGAGCTATATTATTAGTGACCTATATTATTAGTGAGCTATATTAATAGTGAGCTATATTATTAGTGAGCTATATTATTAGTGGGCTATATTAATAGTGAGCTATATTATTAGCGAGCTATATTATTAGCCAGCTATATTATTAGTGAGCTATATTATTAGTGAGCTATATTAATAGTGAGCTATATTATTAGTGAGCCATATTAATAGTGTGCTATATTATTAGCGAGCTATAGTATTAGTGAGTTATATTATTAATGAGCTATATTAATAGTGAGCTATATTATTAGTGAGCTATATTAATAATGAGCTATATTATTAGCCAGCTATATTATTAGTGAGCTATATTAATAGTGAGCTATATTAATAATGAGCTATATTATTAGCCAGCTATATTATTAGTGAGCTATATTAATAGTGATAGATAGATAGATAGATAGATAGATAGATAGATAGATAGATAGATAGATAGATAGATAGATAGATAGATAGATAGATAGATAGATAGATAGATAGATAGATAGATAGATAGATAGATAGATAGATAGATAGATAGATAGATATGGATGGATGGATGGATGGATGGATGGATGGATGGATGGATGGATGGATGGATGGATGGATGGATGGATGGATGGATGGATGGATGGATGGATGGATGGATGGACGGACGGACGGACGGACGGACGGACGGACGGACGGACGGACGGACGGAAGGACGGACGGACGGACGGACGGACGGACGGACCGACGGACGGACCGACGGACGGACCGACGGACGGACGGACCGACGGACGGACCGACGGACGGACCGACGGATGGATACGATGAAAGAAGCGCCTTTGAAGGAATCGTAGCTTGTTTTGTGAAAATTATATTCTGTTGATTCATTTCTTGTAACTATCAATGAAACAGACAGCTGCCTTCATAAGAGAGTCGGAAGTCTTAGTCTGAATGGGCCACCATAGCAGAAGAAGAAGCAGAATTTCATTTAACTTCTGATAAAAGTATTCACTTTGTCGGTTCAATGACCATGGATTTAATCCACATGTTTCAATTTACTGAAATGCATGCTTCCACAGGCCAGGACTTTCTAACAAATGACACATTTTGAGCACTCATTTTCTACATCAGTGTTTGTAAATCCGAAATTCAGGTAACTATTGTTATACTTAGGGAGCCGCGATAGCTCAGTGGTTAGTGAACTGGACTACAAAGGACAAGGGGTAGGGTTCGATCCCAACCGACGGCACCTGGGTTCACCCAGCCTTAAATAAGTACCGGATTTTTTTCTGGGAAAGTAAAGCGGCACGGGCGTAATACCGACCACATTACCCCCAAAATCATGTGCCGAAGGTCTGTAAAAATTATGGTCACTAACACCATATTCCCTATACGCCACTTGGCGTGACGGGGGTACTTGACTTTTACTTACTATTGCTATACTTGTGCTTTTCCTCCCATTTTATTTCGTTTTTTTTTTTAACTACGTGATTTGTCATATATGGTTCGTTTTATATTTCTACTTAAAAATAATCCACTGTGATAAGAAAACAGAACACAGTCCAGATTAAAATCCGACTGACTTTCATAAAACGAATGTTTCAAGTAGTACTTCTTCACTGGTGCGACTTGGATGTTCCTCTACCAAAGCCTTTACCGTGAAGAAAGGTCAAGGTAAAGTACGAGACTTGAACCGGCGTCATAGCACGCGAGTTTCCACCCATATGTGCTCGGCCGCCTATCCAGAAGTGTTCGGAGACTTCTGGGTAATGTCGCTTCAAGCATCGATACTCACGATGCGAGGCGACATTCCTCACCAGGGTAATACCCTGGTACCCATTTCTGCCAACGACTGCGTCGACCGCGGGGGTATTTTTTTTTCCAACCACTAGTACAACTCACACTTGCTCCCAGCGGGAATCGAACACAGGTTGTCCGAACGTCGGTAGTCCGGTCGGGTGGTTTTTCCCAACTAGGCTACCGAGCCCCCGGAACCGTGAAGAAGTCCTAAGCCAGACTATCCGGTCACAGTTATCGTTGATTGTTGTCTGTGGCATCCATTTGAGAACAGGAAATCAACCACTTGGCGACTACAGACACACGACTTTCACTGAAAAAAAACATTTATGTCAACTGTCGGCGAAAAGAGGGAAAGAGAGATCTCGGTCGACATTGAGAAATCATATTAGAGAGCTTAACATTGTGGTACAACAGCGGCGGAAGTTGATGAGTTGCATTGTGGGTAGAGGTTTGTGGAGAAACTTCACACACGCCGGGCATGTCACTTGATGATGATGATGATGATGTGCTCGAAGCCCCATAGCAGGCGCTAGCGGAGCACCTAGGTTCGGCAGAGAATGGTTTGACGAGCGTTGACTTACATGCTGAAATCAAACTGTTCCTGGACGTGAAGAGGTAGTCCTATCAAAGAGTTACCGAGCCCTCAGTGGATCTGACAGCTATAGATATTGGTTAACATGACTCAACATTTTAATGACCTTAATCTAAAGTTATTTGGGTATTTGGTTATAGAAGGCTCACTGCAAACGAATTAAAATCCATAATTGCTCAACCGCCCGTGCCAGCGTAATCATCCGAATCTCATCTCCCAAACAAAGAAAGGTAACTGTAATCCCCATCATAGCAGTCTCAGCACACGCTAAAAGACATAAGGCGAAACCGCGCAGAAAGTGAACACAGCCAACTGTTCCCTGTCATACGATATCATCATTCATCGAAAGCAATTGGAATATCGAAACATGATCAAAACAGATGAGACACACAGCTCACGGTGTGCACAGAGCACTTAACTCAGTAGCTCCTGCAACAAGCCGGACTTGGAATATGAGGAAACTGCAACAAGGAACACTTTTCAGGCATAACCTTCAATTGTTCCCGCCGCCTATCCACCATATACCGGGAGTTCACGTCCTCTTGAAAATGATGATCGTCATATTTTAAAAATAATGTATAGCGCTTGATGATGTTAGGCCATCGTTGTTGACTCCAATTCCGAACATATAGACACACAGTTAGCCATCAGACTATCCCCGTCGCACATCAAACAACCGACCGTAAGATTAGCGGACGGCCGATCTAGAGTCTAGGGATATACGATGAACCACTATGATGACATAGCACACACAAAAAGTCGTACACACAATTTCGCTCCCTTTCGATTTCTTATTACTCTAGTAAAAGCAGCCTAAGACGAACAAAACACTGTGCAAATTCCGTAAAGAGATAAAACTGCAGCTGACGAAGTAGTTTACATTGATAAGTAACATGGAAATAACTTGCGTCAAGGAATTCCAACAACGGTCATGAACAGCATCAATGTGACGTAAAGCGCAGATCAAGTCTAAACGTTGGAAGGTCGCATTCACAACTCTTGATTTGTCAAAAAGGGACTGTTGCCGACGTACAACATCGCTTTAGTGGCGCAGATGTAATAAGAAGATCATCACTTTTACTTTAACGCAGAAAAGTACAACGGAGAACCGAAATTAATCAGATTCCGAATGCACTTACTGCAGCGATCAAGAGAACGTGACCTAGATCCCACCATCTTTACAACGGAAGTCCCAATCTAAAGTTACAAACACAAAGACAATTGATACACGAACTTTACGAATATATATCAAAGCTTTCAGAAAAAGCTGAAGCTGAGAAAGTAACCCGCATGAAGGAAATACTAATCTTTTTGTAAGGCTTTGAGAGAAGAAGAAATCTATTATTAATTTCATCAGCTCTGCTGGTGCCATTAAGGATATTTACTGCCAGTTCGTGGAGCGTTTAACGGGTTTGCTGCTCAATAAACAAGGTTAGAATGTTTGTGAACACCATTCGGTATCGATGTAAATGATGCTCCTACAAAGATTAAAAATTAGCAGCTTGCAATAACCAAAAAAAAAAAAAAAAAACATTCTGAAATAAAGGTGGACAGACCCGAAGATACTTGACGGCTATACATCTTATTTTCCACGTGAACAATATCCAATGATCACATGAAATGCCCCAAAAAGTTACTTTATTGATTGGTAGTACTTAATAATTTTTTTTTTAAACTTGAGTGGACCAAATCAAAAGAAAGAAATCGATTAATTAACTGACAAAAATTTAAAAGCCATACTATGTATTGCTGTTAGTTAAATACCACCATGGACAATGGCGTTCGTGAAGTTGACACAAACCTCTCATTAAAAATGTAAGCTTTCTAATTTAATGTTGAATTTTTCTCCCCACTGATCTTTTTTCTGTATCACCAATCTCCCTTTCATTCCACTATCTTTTCTGTCTTCCACTCTCCATTCATCATCAGCATCGGGTGCCGTCTCCGCAACGAAGGTTGTCTACCATAGAGCGCCATTCTACTCTGTCTCTTGCTTTGATGGTGCAGGTTGTCATAGACTGATTTGTCCATATTTTGATGTTACTCGTCCATGTTAGTCTTGGTCTGCCTGTGCCTCTTTTATCATGTATTTTCCCCTCCAGGATTACTTTTAGTAGGCTGTTGTGTCTTTTAACATGGCCCAAAAATAGCATTTGTCTTGTTCGAATTGTGCTTAGTAGTTCTCTTTTCATTTTTAGTTGTTTTAAGACTTCATCGTTTGTTTTCTTTTCCTTCCATCCAATTCTACCTATTCTTCTATATCTCCACATTTAAAAGGCTTCAATTTTCTGTTCAGTTTTCTTGTCTAATGTCCATGTTTCTGTACCATATAGAAATATTGAGAAGATGTAACATTTTGTTATTCTTAGTTTTATGCCTGGTGTTATTTGTTTTGATGTTAGTATGTCCTTCATGACATTAAAATTACTTTTTGCCATTCCTATTCTTTTGTTTATTTCAGTTGTACATTTTCCATCACTGGTTATAGTATGTCCAAGGTAGTTGTAGTTCTGAACTCTCTCCATGTCTATTCCTTCAATTTTGATATCATCCACTTGTGGGTTTTTAGTATTTTCTTTGTTTTATGATCATAGTTTTAGTATTTTTGATATTCATATCTAGTCCATATTTTTTATTTGTCATGTTTATTTCATTAAGTAATTGTTGTAGATCTTTAGGATTTTCTGCTAGTAGTACAGTATCGTCAGCATATCTTAGGTTATTGATTATCTTTCCATTAATTTGTCTCTAATTCTCACTAAAACTCTCCATTACTGATACAATTTTTACATTACAATCATTTGTGAATGCTTATTGGGTCATTTATATAATGCTTTCATTAGGTGATCTCAGCGTCTTCATAGTTTTCAGATCTGGCCCTGAGAAAATGAAAGCATGCCCGCCCCTGCTCTAAACAATCTTCGGGAGTGGTGTTAAAAATAAACCTTTTCCCCATAATGCATCAGCCATTACTTAAATAAACAAGACCTGTAATTCTATAACATATTCTTACAATTACTTCCCTTGAGATAATCTTTCTCTTTTTACCGAGCAATCAATCTTAATCTGAAAATGAACAAGGAGAAGTAAACAATCTTGCAGTTCCCAATATCTCATCTGTTTATCTAAACCTCACCTCTGTCAATAAAATTGCAAATATTGAACCCGGTGCATCAACTTCTCCCAGCTTATTCCAACTCCGCACCTGTCAGTTCAACTCTTCAAACATTCTTTATTAAAAATCCCTATTGCTTCCCTCTCACCTCACCCACACTGCAAGCTGTTAATATCATGATCTATTTCCGAGACTTCGGTTGAGGTCTGAATAAGTTTGAGTGTTTCCGAGCTCAAAATATCGCGTCTACGTTTCGATAGAAAACCGCTCTGATCAAATATTTCATTACACAGAACAAGTTTCAAAATAAAAGTAACGGTTATCTCATTTATTATTTTCAACCGTAATCCTTTTATGACTGTTTACAATTATTGCTGTTAATGTCGACTTTCTTCAACGACATAAGGTAGTATCGTCATGCCTGGCGATCTATGTCCACTTGACCAATTTGTGAACAAAATTAGTATCATTTAGACGACGCAACCTGCGGTCACTACAACAGTGTCAGCGACCCAAAGTTGATCAAGATCTCATTTCACATCCACGTCGATGGCCCTATTAACAGTCTGCATGAAAACATCCTAGCAAAAGAGGTTATGTTTGACAACGCCCTTCAATATTAGGGTCTGGTGATATAAAAAGGCACATTCAGAAAAAACAAATAAATGATTTGCTATCTAGAAAGAATACCGCGTGAGTCCCTACCATACTAGACTTCTATAAAAAAGCGGAGAAGGGGAAAGAGCAAGAAGGGGACCCTAGTAAGTAAAGTAAAGTACCCCCGTCACGCCAAGTGGCGTATAGAGAATAGGGTGTTAGTGACCATACATTTTACAGACCTTCGGCACATGATTTCTAGGGTAATGTTGTCGGTATTACGCCCGTGCCGCTTCACTTTCCCAGAAAAAAATCCGGTACCCTTTAAAGGCTGGGTGAACCCGGAAGCCGTCGGTTGGGATCGAACCCTACCCCTTGTCCTTTGTAGTCCAGTTCACTAACCACTGAACTATCGCGGCTCCCAAGAAGGGGACCCTGAGTAAGATATTTATCTGAGACTTTCTCTTTGTTCTGTGTTCTCCTACAACAACAAAGATACGCTACTTCAACATAAATTGGCAATGACTGAAGCTGCTAGAAGAGCGAGAAGCATAACTTTTTGCCTCCCTCGACACCCATCCGGGCACTAGAGGAAGTAAACAAGAAGAAGAAAATATAAAAGATGTCGCAGTACTTCTAGGATGGACAATTTCTCCTGAAGAACTAGGGCAATCAAGAAAACCGCTACAACCCGCCAAAACAAATTGACCCAAGAATTAAATGCTTACATCCATAGCTTATCGTAATTAGATTAACACCATATCTTGCCAGCCTTCATCTTAACGGAAAAAATTTCAATAAAGTAAAACTCGCCGAATCCAAGCGGCGGACGGTGAGTTAGAAACTTGATCAGGTCAGGCAGAATATAAGACCAAACTTATAGGTTGACCTTTAACCTGATAATTTGCGACATAAACACACTGCAAATTGCGCCATGTTAAATAGTTCCTTCAATTATTGCTTTAAATTAACATAATTATAATAACATTGTATTAACTTATTTTTTATTTTCATTATAAATTGTTAAAAAAAAATGGTTTTGCTGTTAAATAAAATCTCTTACAGTTTTATTCAGGTCTCTTTTTTTGTGTGTATAAACACACAGGGGAGCCGCGATAGCTGAGTGGTTAGTGAAATGGACTACAAAGGACAAGAGGTAGGGTTCGATCCCAACCGACGGCTTCCCGGGGCACCCAGCCTTTGATGGGTACCAGATTTTTTCTGGGAAATTGAAGCGGCAAGTGCGTAATACTGACCACATTACCCCAAAAATCATGTGCCGAAGGTCTGTAAAATATATGATCACTAACACCATATTCCCTATACGACACTTGGCGTGATGGGGGTACTTTACTTTTTTAAACACACAGCGCAGTGGTTCTTACAGTAGGCACTTTATAAATTCTCCCCATCGGCACTACCTCTAATGTTTCAATAAAGTAAGAAAATGCCATCTGTTAGTCGTTCTTTTGTTGCCATGGCAACAGGGGGGCTAATTGCTGAAATGACCTACTTAATTCTCATTCACATTACAAGATCGATAAATGCCGTTGTACGGTTGTAGTAGGTTTGACCTCCATAGACATTGAAGTCTATTTTTTAGTAACAGTTTGAGTTATTTGAACTATAAAGTAAAGAGCCCCCTCACACCAAGTGACATATAGGGAATATGGTGTTAGTGAAAATAAATTTTGCAGACCTTCGGCACATGATTTTGGGGGTAATGTGGTCAGTATTACGCCCGTGCCGCTTTACTTTCCTAGTAAAAAAATCAGGAACCTAATTTAAGGCTGTATGAACCCGGAAGTCGTCGATCAGGATCGAACCCGACCTCTTGCCCTTTGTAGTCCAGTTCACTAACCACTGAGCTTCCGCGGGTCCCTGTATTTGAACTATATCACGGCTATTCTAGGGAATACCGTGGCTGGTTGTACACTGACTCAGCTGGAATGTGATTCTTTTATGTATTCTAATAGGACAACTGGTTGGTCTCGAGACAGAGAAGTTGTGGGTTCAAATCCCAGCTGCTGTTGGGGTTTTTATTTATGATTTCTCTCTGCGGCACCTACCCCTGGTCTCAGCAGAGAGGCGTGACTTGAAACGTCAATTACTCATCGACGGAAAAAATATATGAGTACCTGCAAAGACGGAGTTGTCTGCCTGCGCGGCGAGGGACCCCTGTGTACACGGCTGCCAGGGAAAAACGGATTAACACGCAAAATTCAGTTCCTAGTCTCTAGGGACTTCGTCAGAGGTCAAAGCTGGCGAACGCAAAAAAAAAAAATATTCTGATAAAATATGAGAGGAGTCGTGGCCTCCTTTGCCTTCCCTGAATATCAGCTGCTGCTGAATCCTCCTCACTCTCAAAGGATTCTCCTCTCTCTGTGAAACTAAATCTGTAACAAGTTCGGAAAGCCCTTCATTTTAACATGCTCATTACTATAGGCGTCCCTGTGATATATACTGTAGAGATTATATTTCGAGTCAAAACTGACTGAATTCCAATTGCATGCATTATTTCAGTTAATTATATTATAAGTTTTTGTTTATTTGTTTCTATTATTTATTTAAAGAAATATTGTTGCTGCTGTTCTCATATTTTTTGGTAATCTGAGGGTCGTCTTTGAGCACTGCAGAAAACATAATGATAAATGCTCAATGCTGACACCATGAGGGAGTCGGAACAGTTTTTAATTTCATTTCCTGAACGCACTGATAAATATGTACCTGACTTTAGGAGAACGGAAAGACGATGGAGGGATGTCCGTGATTAAACTGAGAACATGTTCTATTTTTGTGATGATTAGCACATCAAAGGTGGGCTGGGTGACCATCATTTTACAGGTAAGGCGTCGGCCTTTGAATAAAAAGGCCCCGGGCTCATTTATCAGAACATTTTTTTCGAAAATCGAATCTCCGATGTTTTCGTGGCTTTACTCTCCCCTGGTCTCACGGTCGTGAGGTCTGATGTCTAACCATCTCGGATAACGGCAAAACAGCAGGAGATTCCTTGTGCGCACTTGCGCACGTTAAAGAAACATTGGCAGTTAAAAGTCTACAAGAGTAGGCCAAAAATGGCCGTTGTCCAGGCACAAATTAAAGAAATCTACACACGTCGTAGACATGTTGTGTCTTCAGCTCAGGGATTAGGTGGTTAGGTCATGTCTTCAGCTCAGGGATTGGATGGTTAGGTCATGTGTTCAGCTCAGGGATTAGATGGTTAGATCATGTCTTCAGCTCAGGGATTAAATGGTTAGGTCATGTCTTCAGCTGAGGGATTAGATGGTTACGTCATGTCTTCAGCTTAGGGATTAGATGGTTACGTCATGTCTTCAGCTTAGGGATTAGATGGTTTGCTCAGTGATTAGATTGTTAGGTCGCGTCTTCAGAATGGGGATTAAAAATTCGTGTCATCAGGAGGAAAAATGATTACGTCATATCCTCTATAGTCGTAGGACAAATTTAAGGATTGGAACTTCACACCAATGCCATACAACATATGTACGCATGCGATCTGATTGATTAAACTACGGAACATATACTTAAGACTTACCTTGTCTGTGACAGATAAGAATGATACATTGAAGACAGAACATTCCAGTAAAAGTTGATAAAGCTGAGCCACTCTCAACAGATTTATCATAACGTCTGAGCAGGAAATCCACTCTAGCTTTATTAAAGGAAAAAAAATTGACTTCGAAGGCAAACAAAACAAAAATGTCACGGTGACTCTAGACAAATTGGAGAGAGAGGTTCTATATTCGATAGGGAATATAATCAAAACAAAGTTGAAAGAGAAGAAACAAACAAAGACAACTGCTATGCCCTATAACAAAATGTGTGATTGAAGTAGAACGGTCGTGTGTTTAAAATGGATGAAATAAGACGCTTGCACTAGACCTTCCTGTGGAGACCTGGTGATAAAAGAAAACAAGTGAGGCTAAAAGAAGCTTTCTATAGAACAATTAACAAAGAGGGTTCAAACTATGAGCTTAAGAACAAAACAAGACTGACATGGACCTAGCAGTGAATCAGCAGAGAGTTATAGTTTCTGCCGTGTCCTTTGATCAAGGGGAAGCAACTTGTAACTAGAGAAAACGATGGCTCAGCGAAGGAGAAATTAAATGATATGTTTAACACAGTCGAGGTATGTTTGATACCGTAACTTAACCAAAACAGAGAGAGCTGAAAAGGTAAGTTGTTTGCTCTCTCTACGTTACTGAGACTGAGGGACTTTCCAAGAGCATGGGTGTTAGGCGAGGTAGACCTTGAGATCTGTGTGACGTTTAGTGGTACTGGGAGGGTGATAATTGTGGTGACGGTAATGATGATATTAATGATGATAATAGTGATGATGGTAATGATGATATTAATGATGATAGTAGTGGTGATGTTAATGATGATAATAGTGGTGATGGTAGTGATGATATTAATGATGATAGTAGTGGTGATGGTAATGATGATAATAGTGGTGATGGTCATGATAATAATAGTGGTGATGGTGATGATGATAATAGTGGTGATGGCAATGATGATAATAGTGGTGATGGTAACGATGATATTAAGGTTGATGGTATTGATGATAATAGTGGTGATGGTAATGATGATAATAATGGTGATGGTGATGACGATAATAATGGTGATGGTGACGGTGATATTAATGGTGATAGTAATGATTATAATAGTGATGATGGTGATGATTATAATAGTGGTGATGGTAACGATGATATTAATGGTGACGGTAACGATGATATTAATGGTGATGGTAACGATGATATCAATGGTGATGGTAACGATGATATTAATGGTGATGGTAACGATGATATTAATGGTGATGGTAACGATGATATTAATGATGATGTTAATGATTATAATAGTGGTGATGGTAATGATTATAATAGTGGTGATGGTAACGATGATATTAATGGTGATGGTAACGATGATATTAATGGTGATGGTAACGATGATATTAATGGTGATGGTAACGATGATATTAATGGTGATATTAATGGTGATGGTGATGGTGATGATGATAATAGTGGCGATGGTAATGATGATGGTAATGATGATAATAGTGGTGTTGGTAATGACGATAATAGTGGTGATGGTGATGATAATAGTGGTGATGGTAATGATTATGGTAATGATAATATTAATGATGACGGTAGTGATGATAATAGTGATGATGGTAATGACGATAATAGTGGTCATGGTGATGATGATAATAGTGGTGATGGTGATGATAATAGTGGTGATGGTAACGATGATATTAATGGTGATGGTAACGGTGATATTAATGGTGATGGTAACGATGATATTAATTGTGATGGTAACGATGATATAAATCGTGATGGTAACGATGATATTAATGGTTATGGTAACGGTGATATTAATTGTGATGGTAACGATGATATTAATGGTGATATTAATGGTGATGGTGATTGTGATGATGATTATAGTGGTGATGGTAATGATGATGGTAATGATGATAATAGTGGTGTTGGTAATGACGATAATAGTGGTGATGGTGATGATAATAGTGGTGATGGTAATGATTATGGTAATGATAATATTAATGATGACGGTAGTGATGATAATAGTGATGATGGTAATGACGATAATACTGGTCATGGTGATGATGATAATAGTGGTGATGGTGATGATAATAGTGGTGATGGTAACGATGATATTAATGGTGATGGTAACGATTATATTAATGGTGATGGTAACGGTGATATTAATGGTGATGGTAACGATGATATTAATTGTGATGGTAACGATGATATAAATGGTGATGGTAACGATTATATTAATGGTTATGGTAACGGTGATATTAATTGTGATGGCAACGATGATATTAATGGTGAAATTAATGGTGATGGTGATTGTGATGATGATTATAGTGGTGATAGTAATGATGATGGTAATGATGATAATAGTGGTGTTGGTAATGACGATAATAGTGGTGATGGTGATGATAATAGTGGTGATGGTAATGATGATGGTAATGATAATATTAATGATGATGGTAGTGATGATAATAGTGATGATGGTAATGACGATAATAGTGGTCATGGTGATGATGATAATAGTGGTGATGGTGATGATGATAGTGATGATGATGGTGATGATAATAATAGTGGTGGTGGTAACGATGATAATAATGGTAATGGTAACGACGATAATAGTGGTGATTGTGATAATGATAATAGTGGTGATGATGATGATGATAATGATGATGGCGATGATGATAATAATGCTGATGGTAATAGTGGTGATGGTGATGATGATAATAGTGGTGATGGTAATGATAATAATAGTGGTGATGGTAACGATGATACTAGTGCTGATGATGACGGTAATAGTGGTGTTGGTAATGATGATAACAGTGGTGCTGGTAGTGATGATAATAGTGGTGTTGGTAATGATGATAATAGAGGTGATGGTAATGATAATAGTGCTGATGGTGATGAGAATAGTGGTGATAGTAATGATGATAATAGTGGTGTTGGTGATGATGATGATAATGGTGATGGTAATGATGATAATAGTGGTGATGGTAATGGTGATAATAGTGGTGATGGTAATGATGATAATAGTGGTGATGATGATGATGATGATGATAGTGATGATGATGGTAATGATGGTAATGATGGTTACGATGATAAAAATGGTGATGGTGATAATAATAATAATGGTGATCATGATAATAGTGTTGATCGTGATAACAATAATGGTGATCATGATAATAGTGTTAATGGTGATAATAATAATGGTGATCATGATAATAGTGTTGATCGTGATAATAATAATGGTGATCATGATAATAGTGGCGATGGTAGTGATAATGGAGATGATGATAAAAGTGGTGAAGGTAATGATGACAAAAATTTTGATGATGATGGTGGTGACGATGTGATGATATTAATGGAGTAATTAACCACCTCGCTCGTATATTTTCAGAACCCTCCCCATATTTTTACCTGCACCGTTTATGGGGTCTTCCATTGTGATTTTAGTGGTCAGTTGCCCATTATGTCAAGTAAAGTTAAATGGTTCAATCAATTATAGGTAAAGTGTCAGTCAATAAGAGGTAAAGTGTCAGTCAATAAGATTTAAAGTGTCGGTAAATAAGAGGTAAAGTGTCAGTCAATAAGAGGTAAAGTGTCAGTCAATAAGATTTAAAGTGTCGGTAAATAAGAGGTAAAGTGTCAGTCAATAAGATTTAAAGTGTCGGTAAATAAGAGGTAAAGTGTCAGTCAATTAGAGGTAAAGTGTCAGTCAATAAGAGGTAAAGTGTCGGTCAATAAGAGGTAAAGTGTCAGTCAATTAGAGGTAAAGTGTCAGTCAATAAGAGGTAAAGTGTCGGTCATTAAGAGATAAAGTGTCGGTCAATAAGAGATAAAGTGTCGGTCAATAAGAGGTAAAGTGTCAGTCAATAAGAGGTAAAGTGTCAGTCAATAAGAGATAAAGTGTCGGTCAATAAGAGATAAAGTGTCGGTCAATAAGAGGTAAAGTGTCAGCCAATTAGAGGTAAAGTGTCAGTCAATAAGAGGTAAAGTGTCAGTCAATAAGAGATAAAGTGTCAGTCAATAAAAGGTAAAGTGTCGGTCAAAAAGAGGTAAAGTGTCTGTCAATTAGAGGTAAAGTGTCGGTCAATTAGAGATAAAGTGTCAGTCAATAAGAGGTAAAGTGTCAGTCAATAAGAGGTAAAGTGCCAGTCAATAAGAGGTAAAGTGTCGGTCAATTAGAGGTAAAGTGTTGGTCAATTAGAGATAAAGTGTCGGTCAATAAGAGGTAAAGTGTTAGCCAAATAGAGATAAAGTGTCGGTCAATAAGAGGTAAAGTGTTAGTCAATAAGAGGTAAAGTGTCAGTCAATAAGAGGTAAAGTGTCAGTCAATAAGAGGTAAAGTGTCGGTCAATTAGAGATAAAGTATCGGTCAATAAGAGGTAAAGTGTCAGTCAATAAGAGCTAAAGTGTAGGTCAATTAGAAGTAAAGTGTCGGTCAATAAGAGGTAAAGTGTTGGTCAATTAGAGATAAAGTGTCGGTCAATAAGAGGTAAAGTGATGGTAAATAAGAGGTAAAGTGTCATTCAATAAGAGGTAAAGAGTCGGTCAGTTAGAGGTAAAGTGTCGGTAAATAAGAAGTAAAGTGTCAGTCAATGAGAGGTAAATTGTCGGTCAATAAGATGTAAAGTGTCGGTCAATTAGAGATAAAGTGTCGGTCAATAAGAGGTAAAATGTCCGTCAATTAGAGGTAAAGTTTCGGTCAATAACAGGTAAAGTGTCGGTCAATTAGAGATAAAGTGTTAGTCAATTAGAGGTAAAGTGTCAGTCAATTGTAGGTAAAGTGTCGTTCAATGAGAGGTACAGTGTCGGTCAATTAGACGTAAAGTGTCGTTCAATAAGAGCTACAGTGTCAGTCAATTAGAGGTAAAGTGTCGTTCAATAAGAGGTACAGTGTCGGTCAATTAGAGGTAAAGTGTCGTTCAATAAGAGGTAAAGTGTCGGTCAATTAGAGGTAAAGTGTCGTTCAATAAGAGGTACAGTGTCGGTCAATTAGAGGTAAAGTGTCGTTCAATAAGAGGTACAGTGTCGGTCAATTAGAGGTAAAGTGTCGTTCAATAAGAGGTAAAGTGTCAGTCAATTAGAGGTAAAGTGTCGTTCAATAAGAAGTACAGTGTCAGTCAATTAGAAGTAAAGTGTCAGTCAATTAGAGGTACAGTGTCAGTCAATTAGAGGTAAAGTGTCGTTCAATAAGAGGTACAGTGTCAGTCAATTAGAGGTAAAGTGTCATTCAATTAGAGGTAAATTTTCAGTCAATTAGAGGTAAAGTGTCAGTCAATTAGAGGTAAAGTTTCGTTCAATAAGAGGTACCGTGTCAGTCAATGAGAGGTAAAGTGTCGTTCAATATGAGGTAAAGTGTCGGTCAATTAGAGATAAAATGTTAGTCAATTAGAGGTAAAATGTCGGTCAATGAGAGGTAAAGTGCCGGTCAATTAGACTTAAGGTGTCGGTCAATTAGAGGTAAAGTGTCGGTCAATTAGAGGTAAAGTGTCAGTCAGTTAGTGTTAAAGTGTCATGCCATTTAGAGGTGAAATGTCGGTCAATTAGAGGTAAAGAGTCAGTCAATAAGAGGTAAAGTGTCGGTCAATTAGAGGTAAAGTGGTAGTCAATTAGAGATAAAGTGGCAGTCAATTAGAGGTAAAGTGTCAGTCAATTAGACGTAAAGTGGCAGTCAATTAGAGGTAAAGTGTCGGTCAATTAGAGGTAATGTGTCGATCGATTAGAGGTAAAGTGTCGGTCAATTAGAGGTAATGTGTCGGTCAATAAGCGTTAAAGTGTCGATTAATTAGAGGTAATGTGTCGGTCAATTAGAGGTAAAGTGTCAATCAATTAGAGGTAATGTGTCGGTCAATAAGAGTTAAAGTGTCGGTCAATTAGAGGTAATGTGTCGGTCAATAAGAGTTAAAGTGTCGATCATTTAGATGTAATGTGTCGGTCAATAAGAGTTAAAGTGTCGATCAATTAGAGGTAAAGTGTCGATCAATTAGAGGTAATGTGTCGATCAATAAGAGTTAAAGTGTCAATCAATAAGAGTTAAAGTGTCGGTCAATTAGAGGTAAAGTGTCGGTCAATTAGAGGTAAAGTGTCGGTCAATTAGAGATGATGTGTCAGTCAATAACTGGTACAGTGTCGGTCAATTAGAGGTGAAGATTCGGTCTAGTAAGTATTAAAGATTCAGTCAATTAGAGGTAGTGGTTCGGTCAAGAAAAGAACAAAGATTCTGTCAAGTATAGGTAAAGGTTTGGTCAAATACAAGTAAAGGTTTGGTCAAGTACAAGTAAAGGTTTGGTCAAATACAGGTAAAGGTTAGGTCAAGTACAGGAGAAAGTTAGGTCAAGTACAGGAAAAGGTTTGGTCAAGTACAGGTAAAGGTTTGGTAAAGTAAAAGTAAAGGTTCGGCCAAGTACAGGAAAATGTTTGGTCAAGTACAGGTAAAGGTTTGGTCAAGTAAAGGTGAAGGTTCGATTCAATAAAGGTAAAGGTTCGATTAAGTAAAGGTAAAGGTTCGGCCAAGTAAAGGTGAAGGTTCGATTAAGTAAAGGTAAAGGTTCGATTAAGTAAAGGTAAAGGTTCGGCAAAGTAAAGATGAAGGTTCGATTCAATAAAGGTAAAGGTTCGATTAAGTAAAGGTAAAGGTTCGGCCAAGTAAAGGTAAAGGTTCGATTAAGTAAAGGTAAAGATTCGATTAAGTAAAGGTAAAGATTCGATTAAGTAAAGGTAAAGGTTCGGCCAAGTAAAGGTAAAGATTCGATTAAGTAAAGGTAAAGATTCGATTAAGTAAAGGTAAAGTTCGATCAGGGAAAGTATAGGTTATGTTAATTACTTCATGGACGTGAATTATGATCTTTATTTCTCTCAAATAGTTTAGCATATTATCGCTGTGTAGTTGTATTTGCTGGTGTGTGTGTGTATATATATGTTGTTTCTATTGTACCAGATGAAGGCCTTCTGAGCCGCAATGTCGTTTTGGTTTGTTTTTTCTATCACCAACGTCAAGCTGTCACAATAACCCTCTCTTCTTTCCTTTTATAAAAATAAGGTCATTCTAATGATAGTCAAGAGGGTGGATGTGGTAACTGTAGAAATGATGATGATGATGATGATGATGATAGTGGTGGCGATAGTGGTGAGGATAATGGTGTAGGGCGCCGCGCACCGTGTTGTCCAGTGATTGCTTTTCACTGCCCTAGGCCACTAAAGATAAGAACAAAACCCCCCCCCCCCCCCAAGTCCCTGGCAAAGATACCCAGACAAAAATAATGACATCAGAGAAAATTGATGGATGAATTTTAAGTTTGGAGAAATCGTGGCCAGATTTTCTTCCCCACTCAGCAACGTAAAAATAAAAGGACAATTTTCTCCCTTAATCCGGTTGCTAAATGGAATCAAATCTGGCCTGTGCGAGTTAAAATGGCCTCAATCATGGTGGTCCGTTTGGTTCAAAAATTGTCGGGTTTATGATTTGGTTTCAAGCGTTCATCCGCTGATTTCTAACAAATGTTTATACCATAAGCTGCATTTTAAAAATATATATAAATGCCAGTGTTACGCTCACATTGACAGTATATTGGAGTCTAAGATATGTGCCTCACTGCCCCAATACCCAAGGAATTAGAGTAGTTACACAATTCATAACGTTCAAAAAGTTTTTAACTACCTTTGAGGCAGCCAGAAGTGCATACAGTGAAATTTATTCCAGTTAGCAGAAAGAATCTCTCCTGAACTGACCATGTTGCTCGATTTTCTTTCAATCAACGATCCCGTAACCTTGTTGTCGCTGGGGCACTAACCTGTACTAGGCACATTTTCACAATTTGCTTTCAATCGTAGCGATTTAGAGCAGCTCTTTGTGATACAACAAGAGACATTCCTGTCCACTCTCTGATGTTATCCACCCATCATTTCTTGTGTCCTCCCTGTCTTCTTTTGCCTGGTACTGTGCCTTGCAGAATGGTTTTCGAGTTCAGAAACGCCAGGATGTGTTACACGACTACGTGTTCACTTGGAGAAGATATAAGCACTGCTAGGGTGTAGGCCTAGAGACACATATAATGACACAAGCAGTTGCTCGACTTTTTTCATCATCATTAAGTGCCATCTCCGCATCTAAGGTTGGCTACCATGGAGCTCCGTTCCGCTCTGTTTCTTGTTTTGATAGTGCAGGTTGTCATAGGCTGACTTGTCCATCTTTTGATGTTACTCGTTCATGTTAGTCTTCGCCTGCCTCTGCCTCTTTTACCATGTATTTTTCCTTCCAATATTACTTTCAGTAGGCTGTTGTGTCTTTTAACATGCCCCAAAAAATCTCATTTGTCTTGTTTGAATTGTATTTAGTAGTTCTTTTTTGTATATTAGTTGTTTTAAGACTTCATCATTTCTTTTCTTTTCTTTTCATCCAATTCTTCCCATTCTTCTATACATCCACTTTTCAGAAGCTTCAATTTTCTGTTGTTTTCTTGTCTAATGTCCATGTTTCTGCACCACACAGGAATGTTAAGAAGATATAACAATTTGCTATTCTTATTTTTAAAACTCGTGCTATTTGCCTTGATGTTAGTATATTTTCCGTGGCATTAACATTGCTTTTCCAATTTCTATTCTTTTGTTTATTTCAGTTTTACATTTTCAATCACTGGTTATAGTATGTCCAAGGTAGTTGTAGATCTGAAATGCGTCCAAATTTTCTTTAGAGAAATAATATAAATATCCACCTCTCGTAAAGTGCAAACCAACACTTAATTACCCACGAGAGACCAGAAGTACAGTGAGATCAATCCTCGAATCTAGAAACAGGAAAGAGCCAGTCCTGAAGTCTGGCATGTGGAATAAAAAAATCATATCAGACCAGCGTCCACTTTAGACTTCATCGATTTGGACGTGTCACTTGATACGACACTAGTTTACACACAGACCCTATCTGTAATGAGTTTTCCCCTCCTAGACAATTGATTGTAATGCATCTTCTCACATATACCCTGGCCCGTGTCGAGTATTCTACACTCAGTCTGTGCCGTTGTTTTCATGTTGCTGTTTTTAACACTTTTAGTTTGATCTTGCCTGCCCTGTGTTTGATATCTCCATCATGTAATTAGTGCACGTATTACAACCTATTCATTGGCATGTCTCCAGATTACATTGGAGCCAATAGGAGATGTTCGGGAATTTTGACAAATTAGTTTACAGGGTTGTAGAAGAAGGAGAAAACATTGGTTACTTCAACCAAAAAAAAATGGAAAAACAATGGCTACTTCTTTGTAGAAGAGGGGGGTGGGAATACTTATTCATCATCATCATCATGTGCCATACCGATTGGCGTAGGCGATCATGTCCTTCCACAATCATCTATCTACAGTGCATCATATCAGTTCTGCTGTTGACTGTTTTTTTATGCCATGACACCAAACTATCGAGTATTTTCTCTCTTTGTCGTTCACGATCTCTTTTCTTTTTTTTTGCCAGTTGTAACCAAGTATTCCAACTTTCCTCTTCTCACATTGTGCCCGAAAAATGTTGATTGTTTCTTTCTGATGTTTTTTATGATCTCCCTTTTTCTATTGGCCTCTTTGAGAACTTCCTCATTGGTCTTTTTAGCTGTCCATGGAACTTTCAACATTCTTCTGAGAAATCCCATCTCTGTGGCCTCTAATCCTCTTTTCATTTGTTTGTCTGCTGTCCATGATTCGCTTCCATAGGTCAGAATTGGTTCCATATAGCACAGATGAACTCTCTTTCTCATTTCTACTGAGATAGATTTGTGTTGGAATACTTATTACCAACAGGAAAAATAGAAGGCGGGAGAGATAGAGGTAGACAAAGGGAAAATATGTTGGATGGTTTAGTGGCGTAGCACAGGAAAAGATCAACAGTGGAACTGTTACACAGCGCATAAGATAGAGGGCTATGGAGGAACATGGTACCCAATGCCTATCGATGGACCGTGAATAATTGGATGCCCTGAATGGTAGGGCACTCTTAGACATTCTTTTCAAATGGCCAAACCATATCGATTGTTGTCGTTGTATATGATGCAAGACTGGCTCAATACCCACAATTTACCTCACGTTCTCACTTCTGTGTCTGTCTCCTGCCGATCTTCTCAAACTCTAATATCTCTAGTAATCAGTTTATGCTTGTGCTTCACCCCAAATGTCCATGTTTGACACTGATAGCACAGGGTAAGTATCAGAGTACTCCACATCAATTTTTTTTTTTTTTGTGTTTAATGAGATTGTTTTATGGCATAGATTAGGTGATAAATATCCCAAAACATGTCTTGCCTTATTACATCTAAAATATATCTCTATATCTATCCTTTCATCTCATGAGAATGTCTTGCTAAATACTTAAACTCTGATACATGTTTTAAATTCTCTATCTTAATAGTTTCTTGCTCTTTATATCTTCCGAATACCTAGGAGATTTTGAAACAGAAATAATCACAAACTAGTGCAATAACACAGGATATATACTACATGTGTCTTACCCAAGAAGACCGGTGCTGTGAGGTGCTGCTACTTTAGAACGATACATTTGATAAACCTTAAAACAAATATCTTGTTTAAAGTTATACAAGGAAGATTTCAAAATAAAATCACAATGGATTTAAGAGAACAACAATTTTGGATTTAGAAATAACAGTGGGGCAAGAAAAGCCATTTTCTGCATGAGAATGTCATTGAAAAATACATAGAAGTAAACAAACCAATATATGCCTTCTTCATAGACTACACCAAAACTTTTAATAGAATACACCTTAAACAACTAATAATGTGCTTGAAAGATATACATCTGGATAATGCTGACATAAGACTGATATGTAATTTATACTGGGAACAAACAGCTGTAATAAAATACAACAATAAGAACTCTGCTCCTATTGATATGAAGAGGAGTAAGACAGGGCTGCATTCTATCAGCATGTCTATTTAACTTATACGCTGAACACATCTTCAAAGACATCATGGTGACGCCAGAACTAAACATCAACGGATCAATAATCTAAGATATGCTGATGATACCGTACTACTGGTAGAAAACCCAGAAGACCTGCAACAACAAGTGAACAAAATAAACAAAACAAGCTGCGAGATGTTCAGGTCTGAGTTTTGTTATCCCACCCCCGATAGAAAATTGACCAGTCCAGGAATCGAACCCGCGTTCTTCTGGTTTGGGGCCCGACAAGTTATCGATTCAGCCACCCGCTTTCCTTTTCGGATGGTTATGGCTATGGAAACAAAAAGTAAATGCAGTCACATACCAGCTTTCACCATTGTTAAGACATCCAAACACTTCTACAGCAGCTAAACAACAAATGATAAATAGCATTTTCATACCAACTTTGTGCTATGAAAGTCAAACAAGGACCCTTTCTAAATCACATTTAAGAACGATCAATACATGTGAGATGCGATGCTTGAGAAAAGTAACAAACAACACAAGAAGAGATAGAATACCAAATGAAACCATAAGAAAAATGGTAGGAACAAAACCATCCCAAACGTATATAGAGAACAACTATACTGATTAGATGGAAAATGTAAAATTGAAATAAACAAAAGAATAGGTATGGCAAAAAGTAATTTTAATGCCATGAAAAATATACTAACAACAAAACAAATATCAGCAGGGCTGAAACTAAGAATGACAAAATGTTACATCTTCTCAATATTCCTGTATGGTGCAGAAACATGGACATTAGACAAGAAAACAGAACAGAAAATTTAAGCCTTTGAAATATACATTTATAGAAGAATAGTTAGAATTGGATGGAAAGAAAAGAAAACAAACGATGAAGTTCTAAAACAACTAAAAATAAAAAGAGAGCTACTAAATACAATTAAGACAAGACAAATGAAATTGGTGGGTCATATTAAAAGACATAACAGCCTACTAAAAGTAATCTTGGAAGGGAAAATACAAGGTAAAAGAGGCAGAGGCAGACCAAGACTAACATGGACGAGTAACATCAAAAGATGGACAAGTCAATCTATGACAGCCTGCACCATCAAAGCAAGAAACAGAGTAGAATGGCGATCCATGGTAGCCAACCTTCGTTGCGGAGAAGGTACTCGATGATGATGATATTGGTTGGGCCACCTGGTCAGAATGAATCCTCACCAATCACCATCGAGGGCGTTCTTCTCGAGAATGCATGGAAAAAGACCAAGAGGAAGACCTAGAAGAAGATGGATAAATGCAGTGACAGAGACATGTAACAACTTTTCAGACACAGCCTTTACACGTTTCTGTCGCCTATCCGCCATATTGACCTTTTTGAATATAAATATTTCAAAGACTAAAACTATGTTTATTGCCAAAGAAAACACAAAAAATATATAAGTGGATATCAAAGTAGACTGAAAGAACCTAGAGAGGGTTCAAGAATATAGTTGCATTGGACACGCTATACAAATGGTCGTCATCAAGTACTATGCCTGCTGGCGTAGGCGATCATGTCTCGCCACAATTTTCGATCTCGACAGTTATCATTTCTGTTGTTAACCTTCTGTCACGTCATTCTTTTAAGCTGTCTGGTATCTTTTCTCGTTGCTTCCCTCTATCTCTTCGTCCCTCAATTTTTCCAGTTGTCACAATATATTCCAGCGGTTCCCTTCTCATTGCATGGCCAACAAAACTGATGATTGTTTCTTCCTAATTTTTTTAATTAGCTCTCTTTTTTTCGTAACAAATGATAGAAAAATGTAATATAAAAATAAACAACGGAATAGGAATGGCAAAAAGTATTTGTAACAACATGAGAAATATACCCTAATCAAAACAAATAACATCAGTAATAAAACTACGAAAAATAGCAAAATGCTAAATTTACTCGATATCCCTATATGGTGCAGAAACATGGACTTTAAATAAGAAATCAGAGCAGAAAATTGAAGGCTTTGAAATGTGGATTTATAGGAAAATGGGGAGGAAAATTGGATGGAAGGAAAAGAAGACAAACAGGGAAGTTCTGAATCAGCTAAAAATAAAAAAAGAACAACTTAACACAATTCGAAAAAACAAACAAATTAAATTTTGAAGGGGGCATGTGAAGAGACATAATGTCCTAATAAAAGTCGTCATGGAAGGGAAAGTATACACGGCTGAGGCAGACCAAGTCTAAAGTGGGTTGATAACATCAACACAACAACGTGCACCAACAAGACAAAAGACAGAGTA
The DNA here is from genome assembly GCA_032433765.1 of Megaustenia siamemsis. Lineage (NCBI taxonomy): Eukaryota > Metazoa > Mollusca > Gastropoda > Stylommatophora > Ariophantidae > Megaustenia > Megaustenia siamemsis. Next base: position 14,132,932 of record JAVIAB010000156.1, on the reverse strand, counting down.
AAATAGCGTTCCACGGTAAACCAACCTTCAATATGGAGACGGTACACTGTAGATGAATGAACCACGGCTTAGTTTCTCTGTATTTATCTACATATTTTTGATGTAACTTGTATTCGTTTTATGGAATCAGTTTCATTGCAGTCGAGACATCTCCATATCCGCTCCACCGCCCATCCCGGCATTTCTCTAAGCGCAGTAAGATTGATACTTCCTGTGTGATGTTAATTGTAGACACATCTGCTTTTCTCACTAAACACTCCGGATTGATGAAATCCTTTTCCACTTCTAGACTCAATCACTCTTTCCATGTATACATCATTGCCACACCCTTCTCCTCCTCTTTTAAGGAATGAAGAACAAACTTATCGATGTTTTCTTTGTCCAGACCCAAGGCCAGACTTGCCAGCGAGCTCATCAGCTATTTCATTGATGGAACATTCTTGCTATAATACTAATGATACGTTGTTGCAGTTTTTCTTTATTTTCTGCAATTAGTTCTTGATCGTTTGCGAATAGTAGTTTATTTCTGTCTTTGTTGTTTTATTTATTGGCTTTGGCAGTTTTACAGATGTTATCTATGTGCGTAATTAAAGTGGAATGGGTGTCTAGAGGTAAGATGTCGGCCTCAGAACAGGAATGTCCGAAGTTCAATTCCACCAGTATGTTTCACGAAAAAAAATGGAACCCCCCCCCCTCCCTCAGTCACTGGGTAGTGAAATCCGATATCTAGCCCTCTCGGATAACGGCAACAGAAAAAAAAAACCGTTAGAGAACCCTTGACGGTTTAAAGTCGACAAGGAGGTCAGACAAATACGCGATGCCTTGTTAACATTGACAGAAAAAAATCTACCAACACCGATGGATCGCAGACCCGTGCTATGGGGTTCGTGAGCGATAGCCAGAGATCTCATTGAATGTTCTAGTTATTTCAGGCTGGAACACCTATGGGTTAGTCCGGCGTGCGCTGATGGTGATCCTAGCATAGTATAACACAGCACAACATATCACAACATAGCACAACATAGCGTAATATAGCACAACATAACACAAACAGCACAGTAGAGGAAAACAAAACATACATAGCACACCATAGCACAACATAGCAAAACAAAACATACATAGCACACCATAACATAACATAGCACAACGCAGCAAAACAAAACATACATAGCACATCATAGCAAAACAAAACATACATAGCACACCATAGCAAAACATAGCACAACATAACAAAACATAACAAAACATACATAGCACACCATAGCATAACATAGCACAACATAGCAAAACAAAACATACATAGCACACCATAGCATAACATAGCACAAAATAGCAAAACAAAACATACATAGCACACTATAGCATAATATAGCACAGCGCAGCAAAACAAAACATACATAGCACACCATAGCAAAACATAGCACAACATAGCAAAACAAAACATACATAGCACAACATAGCATAACATAGCACAACATAACAAAACAAAACATACATAGCACACCATAGCATAACATAGCACAACATAGCACAACATAGCAAAACAAAACATACATAGCACACCATAGCATAACAGCACAACATAGCAAAACATAACATACATAGCACACCGAAGCATAACAGCAAAACATAGCAAAACAAAACATACATAGCACACCAAAGCATAACAGCACAACATAGCAAAACATAGCAAAACAAAACATACATAGCACAACAGCACAACATAGCAAAACAAAACATACATAGCACACCGAAGCATAACATCACAACATAGCAAAACATAGCAAAACAAAACATACATAGCACACCATAGCATAACAGAACAACATATCACACCATAACAAATCATCACAACATAGCAAATCATAGCACAACATAGCATAACACAGCATAATGAGTATGAGAGGCGACAGCACAGAAGCTTGCTAACACCTAATTTTATTTCGAATGCCCTTAATGTCCCTTGTCAAGCTCTGATTAAAGCAGTGCAGTTTTCCTATAGACTTTGGCACAGCCTGACTTGATGTTTGTTTACTCTGTAATCTCAGGCTCTACCATATTGTTTTCCTATAGACTTTGGCACAGCCTGACTTGATGTTTGTTTACTCTGTAATCTCAGGCTCTATTGTTTTCCATCTCCCCTTTCAAATACATTATCTTGATCAACAAAGTCCAGAAATAGGTTTCTTATAATCTAAGCTGACGTCGGATGTGTTGGGCTAGAAGGTGCAAATACCGCAGCTTGTTGTGAAGTACAACACAGCGCAGCTACGCTCAGTTAACGTCTGTTTAAGGGCGGACGATGAAGATGCGCGTACGTCACGGGCGAACAGAGAAAAGAAGAAAACATGGAGATTTACAAATTTGCAGCAGGTCAGTTTGTTACATTGCACAGACACCATGTTTTTGTAAACTAATGGTTTTAAATGTAACAAACCCTGGCAGTGGTAGTTACATACGCCAGCCACCGCTGGCAGTCTGAGATCTTCTAATTACCTTCATTGTTTACTTTGCCAATTACTGAAACACTCGAAGGTCATCAGTTACGGAATGTTATACAATTATAATTTATAGATCTTGTTAGTTCGTCCTTTTTCCACATCTTTATTTCTAAATCTTCTTTTTCTACTTTTTTTCCTATTTTTTCTCTTTTTCTAAATATTCTTTACTAATTCTTTTTTCTGTTCGTTTCTTTTCTTTTTCTTCTACTACTAGTTCTTTCTTCTAACTCTTCATTTTCTGTCTATTATTTCTAATTCTTTTTTTTATAATTCTTCATTTTCTACCTCTTTTTGTAATTCTTCTTTTTCAAATTCGTCATTTTCTGAATCTTCATTTTCTGCTTCTTCTTATTTCTAATTCTACTTTTTCCTAATTCTTTTTTTTTCCTAATTCTTCATTTTCTAGTTCTTCATTTTCTGCTTCTTCTGTTTTCTAATTCTACTTGTTCTGTAACGTGCATCTTTAAACATCGATCTTATCAAATTAAAAATACAATCATCGGTCAACTCAAAGCTGGTGGTCCATACAGCTTGTCCAAGTACGATACTGGTTAGTCCACAGTGGTCTTCTCTGTTCTCCTTAGTTTGTTGACGATTTGTAATAGCAGATGTTCAACATTATTTTTACATTCATAGGAGGTTCATATCCATCATGATCATCATCATCATCATGATCATCATCATCATCATCATCATTATCATCATCAAGGACCGGGCCTGCTGGCGTAGGTGATCATATCTCTCCACAACTTTTGATTACGACAGTTATTTATCATTTCTGTTGTTGACCTTCTGCCAAGCCACTCTCTTAAGGTGTCTGGTATTTTTTCTCTTTGCTTCCATCTATCCTTCGTCCCTCAATTTTCCCAGTTGTTACAATATTTTCCAGCTGTTCTCTTCTCATTACATGGCCACAAATTAATGATTGTTTCTTCCTAATATTGGAAATTAGCTCTCTTTTTGCTTTGGCCTCTTTCAGGACGTCTTCATTACTCTTCTTAGCTGTCCATGATATTCTCAACATTCTTCTGTAAAACCATATTTCTACAGACTCCCGTGATTTTCTTATCTGTTGTCCTATTGTCCATAATTCACATCCATATGTTAAGACTGGCTCTACATAACATTTTAAAACTCTTTTTCTTGTTTCTATTGCCAAAAAATGGATTGCATAGTATCTTCCATAAGGTGTTAAAAAGATGATGCCTCAATCTGTTCGATCGTGTCTTAATTAGTGCACGATGACAGTCCATTATGGTATCATCCTGGTTTCTATAGTTATAAGTTAGGGTTCCTTCCCTTGCCTTATTTCACTTATGGGGAATATTGTGTTGGTGGCCATATTTGTTCATGACCACGGTACATTTTTGGGTGATGTGGTCGATATCACGCCAGGCCGCCTTTACTTCACAAAAAAACTTCTGGTACCGTTTTTCTTTTGGCTAGGTGAAGCCCGGAGCCTTGTCAATCACGAAAAAAATCCATCACTTCTGGGGATCAACCCCGAATCCTTCTGATCAGGAAACGAATCAACTACCACTCAGCCTCCGAGGATCCGTACAGTCATAATCTAACATTAATTGTCCTAAGATTGTGAAGACTGATATTAAGTCAATAATAGATAACAAGTAAGTTATAGTAAAACCGAAATGAAATATTATTATAATAACGTTGTAGAATTGTTATTTCATTTTGTATAGATATATTGTATTAATGTAAAACACAAACATATATAATGTTATAGGTTACACATATAAATCCAGCACATGTTGCTGATCTTTTTACTAGGTACCTCATACTATAACCGGTGATGGAAGATGTTAATCTGAGATAAACAAGAGGATAGGGATGGCAACAAGTAATTTTAATGTCATGAAAAATATAGTAATAACAAAACTAGTAACACGGAAAAAAGCTACATATACAATTGTCAGCCTATCAAGAAACACACTCTCTGCAAACTTGAAGATAAAAGACCATACACTCCCTATTGACCAAAACGCAACATATCTTGGTGTCACCATGAATCGCAGAATGCCTTGGAAAAATCAGATAGACAGAGCAAGGAAAAAAGCCAGATAGCTAATACATATTATGAAAAATTGGCAGGAACAGACTGGGGGGAAGACAGCAATATTTTAAAAAGACTATACGTAGGAAGACTCAGACCAGTTCTAGAGTATGGAGTCACAGCTTGGGCTATGGCTTCCAAATCACACCTTAGCAACATTAACAGAACCAGGCTGCATCACTGGTGCTATGAAATCTACACATATCAAAACTCTAGAAATAGTAACAGGTTTACAACCCTTAGATGACAGACGGGTCACTAAAGTATTGCAACAAGCGGAGAAATATAGAAGGCTCCTTAGCCACCCCATGCACCAAAGAATAACTGGTTCCGGAATTGTACGACTAAAGAGGAGCAACTTCGCTGCAATTGCCAATGAACTAACTACTGGAGACCCAGTACGTTCCCAAACAATATCGAAACCCTTGGGCCCATCTGATATGTCTCCTCATGGAAAGCATAAAATACCAGAACTTAAGGAAAATATAGCAGGAATCATGAAAAAAGGCACCCAATCAAACACAGAAAGAAAACACGTAGCAGAAAAACACATACACGATACCTACCCACAGGACTCTTGGTCCCACATATACACAGATGGCTCTGCTACAAATGCCACCAGAAATGGAGGGGGAGGTGTGTTCTTGACGCTGAATAATCAGGACGAGATCACCAAGTCAATAGCTACTGGGAAATTCTCAAACAACTTTAAAGCAGAAATTGAGGCCATCAGAGATGCTGCAACACTGGCTACTCAACACAAAAATAACATGCACGATAAATTGGTGATTCTGACTGATGCATTGTCAGTATTATCAGCTCTAAAAAGCCCTAAGAACAATGAACTAGATGACTTGAGAACAACCCTGGACCAACTATGCAATAACTTCCAGAGAATAGTCATTCAGTGGATACCATCACACTGTAATATACACGGGAACGAACGCGCAGACAAATTAGCTAAAGATGGAGGGAGATTACCACAAGAGAACCATCCACTCAGTTATGATGAAGCCAAATCCATCCTAAAGGATCAGTTCCATGAAAAATGGAAACGAGAACACCCAAAGCATCATGAGAGTGACGGATACCACCAACTATCAAGGAGAGATCAAGTCATCATACTTCGCCTACGCACTGGCCACAATAGAATGAGAATGAAAACAGGATTGCCCCCAGTACACAGACCTGAGAAGAGCAATGTGGTCCACGCCCACCTCCCTGGAAGAAAAACTATATGGGGAATCGATTCGCTTAAACAGACAGCTAACTTCATGAGAGAGTCTGGGATCCTACTCTGATTGAGTCTTGATCGCAAAGAGAGAGAGAGAGAGAGAGAGAGAGAGAGAGAGAGAGAGAGAGAGAGAGTAACACCAGGGCTGAAACAAAGAATAACAAAATGTTATTTTTTTCTCAACATTCCTGTATGGTTAAGAAACATGGACATTAGACAAGAAAACAGAACAGAAAATTGAAGCCTTTGAAATTTCGATTTATAGAAGAATATGTAAAATTGGATGTATAGAAAAGAATACAAACAATGAAGTCCTAAAGCAACTAAAGATAAAAAGAGAACTGCTAAACACAATTCAAACAAGACAAATAAGATTTTTGGGGTATGTTAAAAGACACAGCAGCATACTAAAAGTAATCTTGGAAGAGAAAATACAGGGTAAAGGAGACAGAGGCAGACCAAGACTATTATGGACGAGTAACATAAAAAGATGGACAATTCAACCTAAGACAACCTGACCCACCATAACAAGAGACATAACTGAAAGGCGCTCCATAGTAGCCCTCTTCAGAGACGGCACTCAATGAATGATGACACTTCATAATACAAATAACAGAGAATGTTGATAAAAGGGGCCATATATAAGTGACCGACCTGGTAAAAGTCGGGTCTAGCAGTAAGTGATCGTGAGGGAAGGCAGTCCGGAACTCAAAAATCACATTGATTAAAACAGTTGTCTTGGGGCGCAGGTATTGCGACTTGATCTAAACAGTGATACAACACATCTACGGTCTGACAGCATCATTTTTAGTGTCGGACAAGGAAGAAAAATAGTTATTAGGACAAGAGATACACATAGGACAATAGACATAGGACAAGAGATACAGATAGGACAATAGACATAGGGCAAGAGATACACATAGGACAATAGACATAGGGCAAGAGATACACATAGGACAATAGACATAGGGCAAGAGATACACATAGGACAATAGACATAGGGCAAGAGATACACATAGGACAATAGACATAGGGCAAGAGATACACATAGGACAATAGACATAGGACAAGAGATACACATAGGACAATAGACATAGGGCAAGAGATACACATAGGACAATAGACATAGGGCAAGAGATACACATAGGACAATAGACATAGGACAAGAGATACACATAGGACAATAGACATAGGGCAAGAGATACACATAGGACAATAGACATAGGACAAGAGATACACATAGGACAATAGACATAGTTAGGGCAAGAGATACACATAGGACAATAGACATAGGGCAAGAGATACACATAGGACAATAGACATAGGACAAGAGATACACATAGGACAATAGACATAGGGCAAGAGATACACATAGGACAATAGACATAGGGCAAGAGATACACATAGGACAATAGACATAGGACAAGAGATACACATAGGACAATAGACATAGGGCAAGAGATACACATAGGGCAATAGACATAGGACAAGAGATACACATAGGACAATAGACATAGGGCAAGAGATCCACATAGGACAATAGACATAGGGCAAGAGTTACATATAGGACAATAGACATAGTTAGGGCAAGAGATACACATAGGACAATAGACATAGGGCAAGAGATCCACATAGGACAATAGACATAGGGCAAGAGATACACATAGGACAATAGACATAGGGCAAGAGATACACATAGGACAATAGACATAGGGCAAGAGATACACATAGGACAATAGACATAGGGCAAGAGATACACATAGGACAATAGACATAGGGCAAGAGATACACATAGGACAATAGACATAGGGCAAGAGATCCACATAGGACAATAGACATAGGGCAAGAGATACACATAGGACAATAGACATAGAGCAAGAGATACACATAGGACAATAGACATAGGGCAAGAGATACACATAGGACAATAGACATAGGGCAAGAGATACACATAGGACAATAGACATAGGGCAAGAGATCCACATAGGACAATAGACATAGGGCAAGAGATACACATAGGACAATAGACATAGTTAGGGCAAGAGAAACACATAGGACAATAGACATAGTTAGGGCAAGAGATACACATAGGACAATAGACATAGGACAAGAGATACACATAGGACAATAGACATAGGGCAAGAGATACACATAGGACAATAGACATAGGACAAGAGATACACATAGGACAATAGACATAGGACAAGAGATACACATAGGACAATAAACATAGGACAAGAGATACACATAGGACAATATACATAGGACAAGAGATCCACATAGGACAATAGACATAGGACAAGAGATACACATAGGACAATAAACATAGGACAAGAGATACACATAGGACAATATACATAGGACAAGAGATACACATAGGACAATAGACATAGTTAGGGCAAGAGATACATATAGGACAATAGGCATAGTTAAGACAAGAGATACATATAGAACAATAGACATAGAGCAAGAGATACACATAGGACAATAGACATAGGGCAAGAGATACACATAGGACAATAGACATAGGGCAAGAGATACACATAGGACAATATACATAGTTAGGGCAAGACTTACATATAGGACAATAGACATAGTTAGGGCAAGAGTTACATATAGAACAATAGACATAGGGCAAGAGATACACATAGGACAATAGACATAGTTAGGGCAAGAGTTACACATAGGACAATAGACATAGTTAGGGCAAGAGTTACACATAGGACAATAGACATAGTTAGGGCAAGAGATACACATAGGACAATATACATAGTTAGGGCAAGAGTTACATATAGGACATTAGACATAGTTAGGGCAAGAGTTACATATAGGACAATTGCCATAGTTAGGACAAGAGTTACATATAGAACAATAAACATAGTTAGGGAAAGAGTTACACATAGGACAATAGTCATAGTTAGGGCAAGAGTTACACATAGGACAATATACATAGTTAGGGCAAGAGTTACACATAGAACAATAGACATAGTTAGGGCAAGAGTTACATATAGGAAAATAGACATAGTTAGGGCAAGAGTTACATATAGGACAATAGACATAGTTAGGGCAAGAGTTACATATAGGACAATAGACATAGTTAGAGCAAGAGTTACATATAGAACAATAGACATAGTTAGGGCAAGAGTTACATATAGGACAATAGACATAGTTAGGGCAAGAGTTACACATAGGACAATAGACATAGTTAGGGCAAGAGTTACATATAGGACAATAGACATAGTTAGGGCAAGAGTTACATATAAGACAATAGACATAGTTAGGGCAAGAGTTACACATAGGACAATAGACACCGTTAGAAAACCGTTAAAAGAAGGTGATTTAAAGCCATCAAGGAGACCTTGAATATGACAACAGAAGAAATGAGAGATGTGGCAGAGACAAAGATACTTTCAGACGGGCTGTGGTGAATGCATTGTTCTATAAAGGACCTACAGTCTGATAATGATTTGTATAATCAACGTGTGCTTTTTATTTGTGTTATTATTGTGTACTATTATGTATTCTTCCTCTTCTTCTGTATTATATATTATATTATTATTATTATGTTTTATATATTATTATGTATTATTATGTATTATATATTATATTATTATTATTAAGTATTATTTTTGTTGTATAATATGTTGTATGTATGAGAGATTATTATTTCCTTAATCGCAGCCTGTAAAGGTATCCCGGGCCGACTTTTTGCGTCATAAAATATGCAATAATAAAACTGCTTCATAACATCAGGCCACAGTTATCCGTCACAGAGTTCCCCAAAACTGGCCCACACGATTCAATCATGCGTATACTCTCTTCAGCCAGATATTCCTTGAAATAAGAAAATAAGATTATAATGACAAGTAAATACTTAATCTTGTAGGAAACTCCCAGATAAAAGAAGAATATAAATTACACACGGACAGAAGTTTAAAAATTTCTCCGAGAGCAGTAAAAAATGCTTGTGTACCTGTGAAATGTATTACCTCGACCAACCTCTCTATTTTCTTCCCTCGTGCCCCAATAAACGCCATTATTATACAATTATCATTATTATTCGGGCTCTTGATTATTACCAACATGATATATTTTGTTTCCTATTGGACGCCAAGACGCCATAACTAAGAATAAACAACTCCAGTAACGGTACTTGTCAAGGGAGACAATTCGACTGCTCACGAAAATTAAGATTCGCTGTAGGCAGCAGACTATGACAGCTCTCTGGTAATGGATTTCCCAAGAAACAGCCAACAGCCCGTTTTCCCACCAGGATTTACAGTAGCCCTAAGGAAAACACTTTTCCCTGGCTCTATCGCTGAATGGTTACAGTACAAAAGCAACCTTGGCCGTTCATTTCGCTGGCCGAGTCAAGTAACCGTTTCGCCGACCATTACAACTTTAGTTTTGTCCGCGACTTTTCTGATAACGCAGACACTACATAAAACACATTTTAGCGTTTTAGTTCCGGTCAATGAAGCTCCAATAGACGTGTGAACAATGTGTTGCGTAAGTCCTTTTGAATGTTTGCTTCACTTGTTTTATTGTATGTGTACTTTTATTTTAAATTACTTTCAGTATGTTTCCGTGTTTCATTTCATGACATATCTATATCGTATCTTATTAGCTTATTAACGGAGATAACACAAATATCAAATATACATCCTACCTGCCCTAGATCTCTATTTATTTTTTTAAAGAGATTCTACGTAAGTTCTGGTCACCGTATCTTTCCGCCATTTTTAGAATTGTGTTTTTTTTTTTTTTGGCTTGGATTCATGTCTTTAATTTGTATACTTTTTTGCTAAACCTGATGAAGGATTTTGTCGAAACGTTGCACCTTGTCTCGTCTTTCTATTAGTTAGCTGCTCCATACCGTTTTATGTTTTTATTGCATGTGTTATTTGCTTATTAATTGGATTTATCAACAATGTTCTACCTATTTATGTAGAAGTTTCTACATCAACAGCAGCTGCAGTCAGCACAGCAGCAAGCTACATGATCACTTCAAAGTAAAAGCAGGAATTAGATAGGGCGCGTACTATCTACCCTATTATTTATTAACTACATTAACTGCATAGGTAAAGTAAAAGTAAAGTACCCCGTCACGCCAAGTGGCGTATAGGGAATATGGTGTCAGAGACCATACATTTTACAGACCTTCAGCACATGATTTGTGGGGTTATGTGGTCGGTATTACGCTCGTGCCGCTTTACTTTCACAGAAAAAAAAATCCGGTACCCATTAAAGGCTGGGTGAACTGGAAGCCGTCAGTTGGAATTGAACCCTACCTCTTGTCCTTTGTAGTCCAGTTCACTAACCACCGAGCTGTCGCGGCTCCCCGAGATTTAAGGAGTACTCCGTTAAAAAAAGATATATATAAATCTGCAAGTTAGTGAAAACGATAAATGATCAAAGTCAGAGGCGAACACAAGCGAAAGTGTCTTTGGGTACCAGTGCGCCCTCTGGGAACATGGTTGATGACTTCTGTCCTATGGAGACTCCATTAAATTCCACGCAACGTAAATAACATTCCGAGGAAGTTTTCTAGTCTACGTGTTTGTGACGTGTTTTAGATTAACTCGTGGATTAAGCCAAGAATCGAGGGAGCACCGAGGGGTTTATCCAGGATGTTTACAATGGACTAATGTTAATATTTGGTGGTTGTTGGAGAGGTATGTCTGCCGTTTGAGGGGGAAATCTCCGATCGTTTCCAAGGTATAGACAGACGTTTAGAGATTTAGCTATGAACTAATGGAGGGTGATAGGTAGACTTAGACAGAAGAATAAACAGACAAGAAGATACTTGCAATTGGTGAACATTCAGATATATAAACAGATTTTGTATGGAGGGATGGATTACCACACAGGCATATTGGCGGTAGAGGTAGACATACTTATACACATACAGAGATGCATATATATATATATATATAGAGAGAGAGAGAGGGGGGGGAGACACACGCAGACTAGACAAGATAAGATAGAGAGATAGACAAACAGTCCGACAGATATATATATATTTATAAATATGCAGACACATTATAAATAGACAAACAGGCAGATATTCGGGCAGACAGATAAACAGTAGACAGACAGATAAACAGTAGACAGACAGATAGGGAGAAAAATAGCCAGATGGAGAGAATAAATGCGGGATGTCTATATTGGCGAATTCCACCAGTGTGTTGTAGACAGTTTGCGTACAAAGAATTGTTCATAAAGGGGCTGGGTAGTCTAGAGGTAGGACGCCGGCCTCAGGACATGATTGAGTCGAGTTCAAAGCCCACCAAAAGTGGTGGTGATTTTTCAAAAATCATCATCATCATCAAGTACCGGGCCTGCTGGCGTAGGTGATCATGTCTCTCCACAACTTTCTATCTCGGCAGCTATTTATCATTTCTGTTGTTGACCTTCTACCAAGCCATTCTCTTCAGTTGTCTGTTATTTTTTCTCTGTAAAACTCTTCATCCCTCAATTTTTCCAGTTTGTGCGATATAATCCAATTGTTCTCTTCTCATTATATGTCCCAAAAAAATTATGATTGTTTCTTCCTAATATTGGAAATTAGTTCTCTTTTTGCTTTGGCCTCTCTCAGAACATCTTCATTACTCTTCTTAGCTGTCCATGGTCCTCTCAACATTCTCCTGTAAAACCACATTTCTACAGACTCCAGTGATTTGTCTGTTGTCCTATTGTCCATGATTCGCATCCATATGTTAAGACTGGCTCTACATACCATTTAAGAACTCTTTTTCTTGTTTCTATTGTCAAAAATGGATTGCATCGTATCTCCCTCATTTTTTGGAAAGCTGCTTTTGCCTGAGCCATTCTGCATCTCACCTCTTTTGTACATCTTCCGCCTGAGGTTAACAAATTTCCCAAATATTTAAATTCATTTACCTGTTTTAATATTGTTCCACTTGTCTTTATTTTGCACTGAGGCGATGTATTTTTCTTTGTTGTTACCATTACCTCTGTCTTTTTGCTATTAAGGCTGAGTCCTTTAGTTTTGCTTTCTTTCACTATAATGGCCAACATTTCTTGTAACTCATTTTCACTCTTAGCGATTAAGACTGTATCATCAGCATACCTTAGATTATTTATATTATGGCCTCCAATTGTTATTCCTGGCATGCCCCTTATGGATCTTAAAATAATCTCACTATAAATGTTAAACAAACCTGGTGACCACACAACCTTGTCTAACACCCTGTTGTTTGTTGAAACATTCCCAACTGGTTTCCAGTTCTTATGGCCGCTGTTTGTTGCCAGTACATGTTCTTTATTATTCTTAGATCTTTGCTGTCTACGTTTATGCTTTCTAAAATTTGATTATTTCTTGGTGCTTTATTTTGTCAAATGCCTTGGTGTAATCTATGAAACATAGGTATAGATCTGTTTTCACCTCTATGGCTCTTTCTACTAAAGATCTTATGATATAAATGGCATTGTTTGTTCCTTTACCTACAACAAAACCACACTGTCCATCGCTAATTTCGGGACTGATTTTGTTTCACACTCTTCGCATGATGATTCTTAGTAATATCTTAGTCATATGACCCATAAGGCTTATTGTGCGATGATCATCGCATTCTATCGCACCCGATTTCTTTGGTAGGGCTATGAATATTGATTTGAGCCGGTCGTCTGGTATATATCCGCTGTTGTAGATATCATTCAATATTTTTGTTATTATAATCCTATTCCAAAATCACCTATGGCTTCAATCTCTTCTTTAGTTATATTATCTGGTCCAGGAGCTTTGCCTGCTTTCATATTGCGCATAGCGTCTTCCACTTCCTCTCTGAGTATTTCTGGTCCTTCTCCATTATCCTTAATATTTACTTCCGTTCGTTCATCATTATAAAGATCTTTAATGTATTCTGTCCATCGTTCCCTTATGTTTTCTTGATCAATCAACAGTTCTCCTTCCTTTGATCTTAGACATCCAGTTTTTGATTGCGTGTTTCTTCCTGTTAATTCTTCAATTTGTTTGTATAAAGCTTTAGCATCTCCTTTTTGTTGCATTTCAATCTCTTTGCATCTCTCTTTTAGCCATGCTTCTTTTGCTTCATTGCATTTTACTGCAATTTCTTTATTTAATCTCTTATACTCATCTTTATTTTCTTTATTTCTTCTTCTTGTATCCATTAGCTGCAATATGCCATCTGTCATCCATTTCTTTCTTGAATTTGTCCTCACTGGTGGTATGAACTCTTTTGATGTTTGTTGCATTGATTCTTTTAGCATTTCCCACTGTTCATCAATACTTTGTATCTTCTCTATTGCATTGTACTGGTTCTGAATTGTGATTTTATATTTGTCTTGCAACTTCTTGTCTGATCTGAGTAAATCTAAATTTAACTTGCTGTTAACTGAGGCTCGTTTTGTTGTTTTTAATTTTACTCTAAGCCTTCCCACAACTAGTACATGATCACTATTGCAATCTGCCCCTGGTCTAGTTTTCACACACACCAGACTGTTTCTAAATCTATTGCTTATCATTATATAATCAATTTGATTACGTGCGTTGTCCCCTGGGCTTTTCCATGTCCACAGACGTCTTGGATGTTGCTTAAACCAGGTGTTTCCTATCATCATGTTGTGTGTTCTTGCCCAGTCAATAAGTTTCTCGCCTCTTTCATACCTCTCGCCTAAGCCATAATGACCAACTACTTCAACTCTTTCCTTTCCTACTTTTGCGTTAAAATCCCCTAGAAATATGGTGTTTTCATGTGGTTTGCATTTATGAAGTGCCTCATTTAACTCGTAAAATTTATCATTTGTTTCCTCTAGACTGTCTGCTGTTGGTGCATACACTTGTATAAGATTTATGTCTCTTGGCTTTCCATTCAATTTCACTAAAAGAACTCTGTCAGATATTGGGTAAAAGCCTTTCACTGTTCTTGCTCTTTCTGCATCCAAGATGATACCTACTCTTCTTTGGTGTTCAGTACCTCCAGAATAGAATATTTTATGTTTATCAGAATACATCTCTCCTGATCCGGTGTATCTCATTTCACAAAGTACCAGTAATTGTAAACTCATTCTTTTCATTTCTTGTATGATGTTTTCTAGTTTACCCTTCTGCGTGAGTGTTCTCACATTCCAAGTACCTATCTTTAGAGTTTGTTTTATCTTTATTTTCCTTACAGTAGCTAGTTGACGATCGGGTATCACATGTAGCACATGATGTCCCCTACCGAACGAGGGTTTTCCATAGGAATCCCCCTAAACGTTTTTGTCGTGATTCTATTGTTGTGGCGATTCATGAGTGTACAAAGAAGTTACGACGGTGGTTTTCTGTTGCCTTCCGTCGGTTTGTTTACGGTTGGCTCCGCTAGCCTTTGACTAAAAAGTCTCACCCACAAAGCAGTGGGGTTGTTTTACTTCGTGGTACCCTCCCTTAGCCTTTTACTCTCCCGAGCTTTACCTGCAAGGCAGCAGGGCAGCCACAGGTTGTACTGTCTACTGCATACAGTAGCGGGTAAAATTACCCGACCTGACAAACACATTTTTTTTTAAATAGAAAAAATTAATCCGTAGTTTCTTGATGACGTTACCCTGCCCTGATCTCCTGTGTAGTGAGGTCCGATGTCTAGCTCTCTCGAATAACGACAATAAACAGATGATCCCGTGTGCACTCGCGCACGTTAAAGATCCATTGACGTTTAAAATCGAAAAGAGATGGACATAAATATGGCTGCTGCCCGGGGAAAATTGTCACCACAAACCTACCAACACCTGGGATCCCAAGCCGTGCTACGGAGTTCGTGCACCCGGGTCATGATTCTCCTCGGATTGTTCTACATTCTCGGTGTCGATATTGGAGCACCTATGGGTATGCAGTAGTGATAATCCTGATAACAAACAACGAATTCATCATAAATAGTTGAAGTGTTTTCCATTTTTGGAATCCCCAGGGAAAAAGACAAAGAGGGGGAACAATGTATTCTTGGAGAAGACAAATAGAATCAGAGGTGAAGATGATGGGGAAGACAAGAAATGATCTTAAAAGAATGGCAAGAAACAGAACGGCTTGGAAAGTGTTTGTTGAAGACCTATGCTCCACAGGGATCTGAAAGTATTTGTTGAAGACCTATGCTCCACAGGGACTTGACAGTGTTTGCTGAAGACCTATGCTCCACAGGGACTTGACAGTGTTTGTTGAAGACCTGTGCTCCACAGGGAGTTGAAAGTGAGAAGAAAGAGAAAGTTGAAGTGTGTATAGAGTTGCGATCTCTGAGCATCTCATCGCCGTCCGCGGGAGTTGAGGGCATGTAGGTAAAGTGTGATGTAACATGGAAACATGATGAAACAATGCGACACGAGCCAGGAGCACAATCTTTCACTACAATTTCCATTCGTGTGTTGTGCTGCCAGTGCCATTGGTCGCTCACAAATAAATATAAAGGGAAGCTTTGTCACCACAAGGATGAGAGAATGATTGAGATAACCGGAAATGATCACAAGTGAAGAATTAGAAATAATGGTGTAAGATGAGGAGACAAGCACAGATATATATATATATATATATATATATATATATATATATATATAACTGTGTCATGTGCGGTTAAGCAGTTATCGATTTTCATTCGTTTGCAGTGATGCCTGGGCCTTCGACTAACCATAACGTACTATGAACAATGGATATATTAGTAAGAAAAATACTGGCGAAATAAAATGTGTCAACACATGGTGGTGGTTATCTTGAGAGACACCATTTTAAATAAAGAACTAGGGAGAATGTTGGGATAACTGTCGCAATAGGAAGAAAATGAAATAGAAATGACTAGTGTGACAATATAGAAACATATATTAATGATCTGTGTAGCTTTCAAGAAACAATACAAGAACAAGAACCCGAGAGGTAAAAGTAAAGTAAAGAGCTCCCGTCCCGCCAAGTGGCGTATAGGGAAATACGGTGTTGGTGACCATACATTTTACAGACCCTCAGCACATGATTTTTGGGGTAATGTGGTCGGTAATACGCCCGTGCCACTTTACATTCCCATAAAAATTCCGGTACCCATTTAAGGCTGGGTGAATCCGGAAACCGTCGTTTGGGATCGAACACTATCTCTTCTCCTTTGTAGTCCAGTTCACTAACCACTGAGCTATCGCGGCTGCCAACAAATGATGTAGATGGA
This sequence comes from Megaustenia siamemsis, assembly GCA_032433765.1. Lineage (NCBI taxonomy): Eukaryota > Metazoa > Mollusca > Gastropoda > Stylommatophora > Ariophantidae > Megaustenia > Megaustenia siamemsis. Next base: position 14,115,970 of record JAVIAB010000156.1, on the reverse strand, counting down.
TGAAAAGGCTAACGTTCGCTATTTTGCTATGTCTTCGCTTTTACGTATTTTCTTTCTTGAGATGTTTGTTGCGTTGTTTTCGTTTCCCACTTGTATGTCTTTACCAGAGCGCGCCATTCATGTTTGTCTGTGACGCTTCAAGATGTTCACGGTCTTTATATAATTACTTATAATTACGAGCCCTACCTCTTGTCCTTTGTAGTCCAGTTCACTAACCACTGAGCCATCGTGGCTGCCCAACCCGAGAGGACGTGCTCCTAGTTTGGATTAGCCGGATACTGGAAACTCTTAAAAACGTGACAGCAGAACCGGTGAGACCAAAGAGCTAAGGATTCAGATATCTTAGAACAAAACCAACTATAGTTTTACTTAGGCCTGCGAACAGAAAAGTAAACCGGAAACCCACCAACTAGCGTGTCGTTTTCAGCTCTACCGAGCCGGGGCGGGTATGTGTAGAGTGACGTCAGCCTTCTATAGCTCTTTTAGCTGTAATCGTCACGCTTGTTGGAGGATTCTATTTCCTGCCCGCAGTCCTTAGCAAATCTATAGTTTGATGTGTGTAAATTCGACGCTATTCTGATTAGGAAGTTCGGTAAAAGAACAGCAAGGATGAAAAAGTTGTTAGATGTTAGACACAAGATGATGATGATCAAGATAGAGAACCAAGTTGTTGGGTGTAAGACACACGATGATGATGATCAAGATAGAGAACCAAGTTGTTGGGTGTGAGACACATGATGATGATGATCAAAATAGAGAACCAAATTGTTGGGTGTAAGACACAAGATGATGATGATCAAGATAGAGAACCAAGTTGGTGGGTGTAAGACACAAGATGATGATGATCAAGATAGAGAACCAAATTGTTGGGTGTAAGACACAAGATGATGATGATCAAGATAGAGAACCAAGTTGGTGGGTGTAAGACACAAGATGATGATGATCAAGATTGAGAACCAAGTTGTTGGGTGTAAGACACAAGATGATGATGATCAAGATTGAGAACCAAGTTGTTGGGAGTAAGACACAAGATGATGATGATCAAGATAGAGAACCAAATTGTTTGGGTGTAAGACACAAGATGATGATGATCAAGATAGAGAACCAAGTTGTTGGGTGTAAGACACAAGATGACGATGATCAAGATAGAGAACCAAGTTGTTGGGTGTAAGACACAAGATGATGATGATCAAGATAGAGAACCAAGTTGTTGGGTGTAAGACACACGATGATGATGATCAAGATTGAGAACCAAGTTGTTGGGTGTAAGACACAAGATGATGATGATCAAGATTAAGAACCAAGTTGTTGGGAGTAAGACACAAGATGATGATGATCAAGATAGAGAACCAAATTGTTTGGGTGTAAGACACAAGATGATGATGATCAAGATAGAGACCCAAGTTGTTGGGTGTAAGACACAAGATGACGATGATCAAGATAGAGAACCAAGTTGTTGGGTGTAAGACACAAGATGACGATGATCAAGATAGAGACCCAAGTTGTTGGGTGTAAGACACAAGATGATGATGATCAAGATAGAGAACCAAGTTGTTGGGTTGAAGACACAAGATGATGATGATCAAGATAGAGACCCAAGTTGATGGGTGTAAGACACAAGATGACGATGATCAAGATAGAGAACCAAGTTGTTGGTGTAAGACACAAGATGACGATGATCAAGATAGAGAACCAAGTTGTTGGGTGTAAGACACAAGATGACGATGATCAAGATAGAGAACCAAGTTGGTGGGTGTAAGACACAAGATGACGATGATCAAGATAGAGAACCAAGTTGTTGGGTGTAAGACACAAGATGACGATGATCAAGATAGAGACCCAAGTTGTTGGGTGTAAGACACAAGATGACGATGATCAAGATAGAGACCCAAGTTGTTGGTGTAAGACACAAGATGACGATGATCAAGATAGAGAACCAAGTTGTTGGGTGTAAGACACAAGATGACGATGATCAAGATAGAGAACCAAGTTGCTGGGTGTAAGACACAAGATGATGATGATCAAGATAGAGACCCAAGTTGATGGGTGTAAGACACAAGATGACGATGATCAAGATAGAGACCCAAGTTGATGGGTGTAAGACACAAGATGACGATGATCAAGATAGAGAACCAAGTTGTTGGTGTAAGACACAAGATGACGATGATCAAGATAGAGAACCAAGTTGTTGGGTGTAAGACACAAGATGATATTGCGGCTTGAATTGGCTTTTCTTATCTCCAAGCTCCTGCTGGAGACGCTAGATCGTGCCCTTTTAAGGAACTGCTTCACTAGGTCTTCTATATCAACAGATCCCACCACTGTACTACTAGATCTTCTATACGAACAGATCTCCCCACCGTACTACTAGGTCTTCTAAATAAAAAAAATCCCTCACTGTACTACTAGCTCTTCTATATCCACAGATCCCACACTTTATTACTAGGTCTTCTAGATCAACAGATCCCACCACTGTACTACTAGGTCTTCTATATTAACAGATCTCCCCCCACTGTACTACTAGGTCTTCTATGTCAACATATCTCCCCATTGTACTACTAGCTCTTCTATATTAACATATCTCACCATTGTACTACTAGATTTTCTATATCAACAGATCTCCCCGATTGTACAACTAGGTGTTCTATATCAACAGATATCCCCATTGTACTACTATGTTTTCTATATCAACATAGCTCCCCATTGTACTACTAGGTTTTCTATATCAACATAGCTCCCCATTGTACTACTAGGTTTTCTATAAATAATAATACATAAATATTATTATATGGGGAACTTCCGAGGCGATAATAGGGAATAATAGAACAAAGAAGTATGTGTTAGCACTCGGAAAAATTGACAGACAAACAACAATAGAAAAAAACGAAGAACAATATATGGTCCGAAGTGGGATCGAACCCGTACTCAGTGGCACCGCGCCTTGCCACGAGAAGCCGAACGCTTGGCACACTGCCACGCAGCCAACTAAAAAATTGGCTATTGCAGCAATGTCTTACACGATGACGTTCTCAATGACTATAGCATAGGGTAACGATCACAGACCGCCTCGGAAGGTCCCCATATAATAATATTTATGTATCATTATTTGTACCTAGTATATAACCACTGGAAACTACTATTCGTGCTGTTTCGTCCAATAAATGTTTGTCTACAACACAAGTATTCAGCCCTACTGGGAGATACTTGCATTAATAGGAAAGTACAAATATACAATTTATTTCCGGTCTGTGATCGTTACCCTATGCTATAGTCATTGAGAACGTCATCGTGTAAGACACTGCTGCAATAGCCAATTTTTTAGTTGGCTGCGTGGCAGTGTGCCAAGCGTTCGGCTTCTCGTGGCAAGGCGCGATGCCACTGAGTACGGGTTCGATCCCACTTCGGACCATATATTGTTCTTCGTTTTTTTCTATTGTTGTTTGTCTGTCAATTTTTCCGAGTGCTAACACATACTTCTTTTTTCTATTATTCCCTAGGTTTTCTATATCAACATAGCTCCCCATTGTACTATAGTCCGTTCAGAATTTCATAATCACACCTGAATTAGCTTTGCGTGATAACCGCTTGTTATTTTGGTTTCACATCCTGCATGCAATCTTAGAATATTGATGACGCAAAGATTTTGGTATTTTTTATTCCACAAACACAACAGATTTTGCACATCAGCGAATTCCTTTGATCTTTTATGACGATATCACACAAGTTGATTCAAATTTTAGAGTTTACAGTAATCGTGTTAAATTGTCCAGTTTACCGCAATTCTTGTCAGAGGCGTATCTACATAGTGCTTAATTGTGGGTGTTGTTCGTTATGTGCATTTGCAAACATGAATTCAATTGGTTACAATTAGTCTTGTCCTTCGGTCACCATTAGACCCCACTTAGTCTACTGAGTCTTCACAAAATTAATAAAGATACGCCCTCCCTTCGGTAATTAATGCCCAGGCCGTGGTGCGTCATGTCGTTCAATAACAATTCAGTTTTGTGCACGGGATTTTCCTGAAGTTAGTTTTTCTGCAATAGCCAAACTATTTTACGTCAACGACCGCACCAAATTAATGTATATATCCTAAAATGGTGTCAAATTCGAACAGGGTGAATTTAATATACCCTAAGGAAGACAACTTTTAAACTAGATCAAATTTCTCAGAGCAAAAAATATTTCTATAATGTCATTAATATTCTAAGATTCCATGCAAAATGTGAAACCAAAATAACAAGCGGTTATCACGCAAAACTAATTCAGGTGTGATTATGAATTTCTGAACGGACTGTACTAGGTTTTCTATATCAACATAGCTCCCCATTGTACTACTAGGTTTTCTATATCAACAGATCTCCCCATTGTACTACTAGGTTTTCTATATAAATATAGCTCCCCACTGTACTACTAGGTTATTTTGGTTATTTGGTTATGGATGTCCCCGGTATCACAGCAAACGAATTAAAATCCATAATTGCTCAACCGCCCGTGCCAACGTAATTATCCGAATCTCATCTCCCAAACAAAGAAAGGTAACTGTAGTCCCCATCGTAGCAGTCTCAGCACACGCCAAAAGACATAAGGCGAGACCGCGCAGAAGTGAACACAACCAACTGTTCCCTGTCATACGATATCATCATTCATCGTAAACAATTGGAATATCGAAAAATGATCGAAACGGATGAGACACACAGCTCACGGTGTGCACAGAGCACTTAACTCAGTAGCTCCTGCAACAAGCCGGACTTGGAATATGAGGAAACTGCAACAAGGAACACTTTTCATGCATAGTCTTCAATTGTTCCCGCCGCCTATTCACCATATACCGGGAGTTCACGTCCTCTTGAAAATGATGATCGTCGTATTTTTAAAAAAAATGTATAGCGCTTGAAGATGTTAGGCCATCGTTGTTGACTTCAATTCCGAACATATAGACACACAGTTAGTCGTCAGATTATCCTTGTCGCACATCAAACAACAGACCGTAAGATTAGCGTACGGCCGGTCTAGGGATGTACGATAAGCCATTACGATGACGTAGCACACACCAATGTCGTACACACAATTTCGCTCCCTTTAGATTTCTGACTACTCTAGTGAAAGCAGCCTACGACGAACACAACACGGTGCAAATTCCCTAAAGAGATAATACTGCGGCTGACGAAATAGTTTACATTAATGAGTAACTTGGAAATAAATTGGGTCAAGGAATTTCAACAACGGTCATGAACAGCACCAATGTGACGTAAAGCGCAGATCAAGTCTAGACGTTGGAATGTCTCATTCACAACATTTGAATTGTCAAAAAGAGATTGTTGTCGGCGTACGACTTCGCTTTAGCGGCGCAGATGTAATAAGTAGATCATCATTTTTATTTTAACGCAGAAAAGTGCAATTGAGAACCGAAATTAATCAGATCCTGAATGCACTTTCTGCAGCGATCGAGATAACATGACCTAGATCCACCATCTTTACAACGGAAGTCCTACTAGGTTTTCTTTATCAACATATCTCCCCACTGTACTACTAGGTTTTCTATATCAACAGATCTCCCCATTGTACTACTAGGTTTTCTATATCAATAGATCTCCCCATTGTACTACTAGCTCTTCTATATCAATAGTCTCCCCACTGTACTACTGGCTCTTCTATATCAACAGATCTTCCCATTGTACTACTAACTCCTCTATATCAACAAATCTCCCCACTGTACGACTAGCTCTTCTATATCAACAGATCACCCCACTGTACTACTAGCTCTTCTATGTCAACAGATCTCACCACTGTACTACTAGGTTTTCTATATCAACAGATCTCCCCATTGTATACTAGGTTTTCTATATCAACAGATCTCCCCACTGCACTACTTGGTACTCTATATCAACAGTTCTGCCCATTGTACTACTAGGTTTTCTATATCAACAGATGTCCTCATTGTACTACTAGGTATTATATATCAACATATCTCCTCATTGTACTACTAGGTTTTCTATATCAACAGATCTCCCCATTGTACTACTAGGTATTCTATATCAACAGATCTCCCCATTGTACTACTTGGTTTTCTATATCAACAGATCTCCACATTGTACTACTAGGTTTTCTATATCAAGAGATCGCTTGTCTATACTACTAGGTTTGTAATATCAACAGATCTCCCCATTGTACTACTAGGTTTTCTATATCAACAGATCTCCCATTGTACTACTAGGTTTTCTATATAAACAGTTCCCCCCTTTGTACTACTAGCTCTTCTATATCAACAGATCTCCCCATTGTACTACTAACTCCTCTATATCAACAGATCTCCCCATTGTACTACTAGCTCTTCTATACCAACACATCTCCCCACGGTACTACTAGGTCTTCTAAATCAACAGATCCTCCCACTTTATCTTATGTTTTCTTTATCAACAGATCCCAGCACTCTACTACTAGATCTTCTACACCAACAGATCTCACCACTGTTTTACTAGATCTCCTATAACAACATATCCCATCACATATACTGCTAGATCTTCTATATCAACATATCCCATCACTTGTACTGCTAGATCTTCTATATCAACATATCCCATCACTTATACTGCTAGATCTTCTATATCAACATATCCCATCACCTGTACTACTAGATCTTCTATATCAACATATCCCATCACCTGTACTACTAGATCTTCTATATCAACATATCCCATCACCTGTACTACTAGATCTTCTATATCAACATATCCCATCACCTGTACTACTAGATCTTCTATATCAACATATCCCATCACCTGTACTACTAGATCTTCTATATCAACATATCCCATCACATGTACTACTAGATCTTCTATATCAATATATCCCATCACCTTTACTTCTAGATCTTCTGTATCAACAGATCTTACAACAGCGAACACCACCATGATCTTCATTGACCAGCCTATTTTAGCATAGACTGCTACACACTTGAAGACTATGCGATGTCGTGACAACTGTGTTGCAGTCCCTGCTATTGAGATCGCTTCACTTACACTCCACAGTTGGAATGTATAGCAAGATCGAGCAGCCTAATTTGATATTTTAAGAACCCTCGGTCGAAGCTATGCCAGTGCTGTATTAATCCAATCTCCAACTTAATGATCCCGCTAACGAACCGCTAAATGTAGATGTAATCATGTTTATGCCAGGCTTCTATAGAACCTAAAAATCCCAGTCTTCATCGGGTTCAAGTGAGCGAGAAAGGCTTGCTTGTATGAATCAAGTAAGTTGCTTAATATCCGAGTAATTTGTGTCCAGCGCGTAATCTTACAGCACGCACGGTTAGAGGAGAAATCTATAGCACGTTTGTCTGGTAGCAATCATGTTTAACTGGCTTGTCACTTAAGATTCGTTAACAAAATTATATAAGTTAGCTCCAACAGACTGCACATGCCAACAGGCTGCACATGCCTACGGGCTGCACAACACAGGGTGTCTGAGCTGTCCAGGCTCTTAAAAAAAAGTAAAGTACCCCCTGTTCCGCCAAGTGGCGAATAGGGAAATATGGTGTTAGTGACCCTATATTTTACAGACCTTCAGCACATGATTTTTGGGGTAATGTGGTCGGTATTACGCCCGTGCTGCTTTACTTTCCCAGAAAAAAATCCGGTACCCATTTAAGGCTGGGTGAACCCGGAAGCCGTCGGTTGGGATCGAACCCTACCCCTTGTCTTTTGTAGTCCAGTTCACTGAGCTATCGCGGCTCCTGTCCAGGCTCTTGGTGTCTGAATATTCCATTGCCAGTTGGGGTTAGCAAAGGTCAGACTCCAGTGCGAGTCAAGTCGGCTGCGTGGGCGACAATTGCAAACAACACCGAAACGGAAAGAGAGTGCTCACAGTAACTTCGACTCAAATCCAGTAAATCGAAAAAAAAATCATAAAAATCTGTAAAAGCACCAAAAATAAATAAATAAATCATGCCGACTGGGGTAGCACGGTAGTTGACATTATCAACAGAATTTGCTAACGCGATTTAGCGGGAGCTGTGACATGATTAGCCGCGATAGCTCAGTAGCTAGTGAACTGGACTACAAAGGACAAGAGGTAGGGTTCGATCCCAACAGACGGCTTCTGATTCACCCAACCTTTAATGGGTACCGGATATTTTTCTGGGAAAGTAAAGCGGCACGGGCGTAATACTGACCACATTACCCCAAAAATGTGCGAAGGTCTGTTAAATTTATGGTCACCAACACCATATTCGCTATACGCCATTTGGCGTGACGGGGGTACTTTACTACTTTTTGTGACATGAGTGGAACGGATATTGGGGATTCCTGTCTCAAGTGATACTGGCTCCATGAACAGAACAGAACGATCTATGCAATATAGGATATTTGGAAATTACAATCTGTACAATGTCTGGTGTCTAAATGTGTCAATCCGCGCAGTACAAACTATCTCTACGGCATGTTCCCAATTCTGGGGTCTGCCAGGGTATTATAGGACGGAGATGAAAGGCACCTTGTCCAGCACAGTCGCCGCACGCAACGGTTTTCGGGTATGAGTTTTGTTTTCTTAATAATACTGGATGCCTGGACATTCCAATCTGTACAGGTATGTCACAACGTTCTAATCTTTACAATTACAGCTGGTGCCTGCTGTTATTGCCTCTCATTTTAATGTGTTTAAAAAAATTGTTTTTAGTGTTTCTCTAAGTCGACCTCTTTTTCTTTTACTCTGTGGTTCCCATTTGAGGACTTGCTTTGAGATTCTTTGTTGTCTCTTCCTACCACATGGCCAACATGTGACCACCTTCTTCTCTTGATTATGGTTGATGTTTTTAGATGCCTTGTCATTTCTCTTATTTCTACATTAGTCTTGAACTACCAGATTTTTTCTGGGAAAGTAAAGCTGCACGGGCGTAATACCGACCACATTACCCCAAATATCATGTGTCGAAGGTCTATAAAACTTATGGTCACTAATACCATATTCCCTATACGTCGCGTGGTGTGACGTGTCACTTTACTTTTTTTTTTAATGACAGATTAGAGAACCACCGAATAAAGTAATGTTACTCAACGGGATGTTACTCTTCCGAACTGAAATAATTTATGTCCTGAAACTAGGACTTTACCTTATTATTACTATTACTATTATTATTACTTTATTACGATTTTTATTATTTATTTTATTGTTACTGTTATTATTGTTATTATTGTTATTATTGTTACTATTATTATTACTAATATTATTATTATTATAGTTTTTATTATTACATCTATTGTGTTACATTACTGTTCTTCTTCTACCTTTTTAGCTCCCAGTGGAGCATAGGTCTTCAACAAACACTTTCCAAGTCGTTCTATCTTTTGCCATTCTTTTAAGATCATTCCATGTCTTCCCCATCATCTTCATCTCTGCTTCCATCTGTCTTCTCCAAGAATTCCTTGGTCTTCCTCTTTGTCTTTTCCCCTGGGAATTCCAAAAAGGGCCTGTTGTGTAATACTCTCAGTTGGCTTCCGTAGTGTGTGTCCTATCCAGCGCCATTGTCTTCGCTGTATCTCTTTATCCACTGGTGTTTGACTGGTACCTTTCCATAATATTTGACTTGTCCATGTTTGTGAAGTTTTTTCAGCTTATTTTTTTTACAGTATGGGATAGCCAGTCCCATGCCCAACCCTCCTTTTTGGCCTCTTACGAACATGCCTGGTAGGGTACAGCGCCATTATTCTTTACTCCCCTTTCGGGCCCCGGTAGCGCACGGGCACATTACTGTTACATTATTGTTATTGTGTTGTATTACAGTGTTTTTAATAGGTTTTATAAACTGTTTTACCGAGTGCTAGAACTCCTTGAAAACGACGATGTTGCTTTACGATCCCGCTTGATTGATTCTAAAAGTGACATGTCATATTTGACAGACTTATTTCAGAAATTTAATGAAGTCTGCAGCTTCGAGACGATGAGTAGAATATGTCACAACAAAAATTGCTATCTTCGAGTTTATCGCAACAATTATGTGCAATATATATATATAGGACGGGGAGAATTCAGCCACTTTGCGACATATTTAGCAGCAATACAGAAAGATGATTGTTTTACGAGTATCTAATCATGCTTTAGAGGTTCTCTATTCTGACTTCAGTCATAATCATTACTGAGTGCCGTCTCCGCATTGATAGTTGGCTACCATGGAGCGCCATTCCGTTCTTGCTTTGATGGTGCAGGATGCCATAGGCTGACTTGTCCATCTTTTGATTTTACTCGTCCATGTTAGTCGTGCTCAACATCTGCCACTTTTACCTTGTATTTTCCCTTCCAAGATTACTTTTAGTAGGCTGTTGTGTCTTTTAACATGCCTCAAAAATCTCAACCCTGGGACAATTCCTTTCCCGTTCTGACCACGGTCCACGACACAGGGAAGTCAATTTTCTTTTCTTAAACCAGTTTCGATTATTTTGTTTTGTATGTTTCATTACTAGTTAGCTATGTAGGATTAGTTTTATTTACTTACATATCTGTGTGTGCGTGTTGTTTGTTTGTTCCTGCTGAAGGCCTATTGAGCCGAAACGTCGTTCAAATCTGTGTCGTCTCCTAACCACGTAAAGCTTTTACCATACCATTTTTTCTATTTTTTTCAATTCTCCCTCACATTCAGTTTTACTGCAGCTTCGCATTTTTATACATTCATTTGCATTTCTTTGCCTTAACCCCTCAAAAATCTCATTTGTCTTGTTTGAATTGTGTTTAGTAGTTCTCTTTTCATGTTAGTTGTTTTAAGACTTCATCGCTTGTTTTCTTCACTTTCCATCCAATTCATATTATTCTTCTATATATCCACATTTCAAAGGCTTCAATTTTGTATCTGTTTTCTTGTCTAATGTCCATGTTTGTACACCATACAGAAGATATAACATTTTACTATTCTTATTTTTAGCCCTGGTGTTATTTGTTTTGATGTTAGTATATTTTTAATGACATTAAAATTACTTTTTGCCATTCCTATTCTTTTGTTTATTTCAGTTGTACATTTTCCATCACTGGTTATAGTATGCACCATGTAGTTGTTTGTAGCTTTGAACTGCCTCTAGGTCTATTCCTTTAATTTCGATATCCACTTGTAGGTGTTGAGAATTTTCTTTTTTTTACGATCATATATTTATTCTTTGTGATATTCATATCTAGTCCATATTTTTTGCTCGTCATGTTTTTTTTTTTTTCATTAAGTAATTGTTGTAGATCTTTAGGATTTGCCGCTAGTAACACTGCATCATCAATACTTCTTAGGACTTCAATCACAATTATAAAATAGATTGCCTGTTTGAATTTTATATTTTTTTCCGTGCTCAAAATCAATAGATTCTCAGAAATTACAAGAATTTCGAGGAACTGAAGTAACAACAGACGAACGTGTTAAATATTAGTTCAAAGACGGATATCAGTGATTCTGATCACGTGCTTTTTTGTGGACCTCTTATGTTGACGGCTATCGGTGATCACATGCTTTTTGGTGGACCTCTTCTGTTGACGGCTATCGGTGATCACATGCTTTTTGGTGGACCTCTTCTGTTGACGGCTATCGGTGATCACATGCTTTTTGGTGGACCTCTTCTGTTGACGGCTATCGGTGATAACATACTTATTGGTGGACCTCTTCTGTTGACGGCTATCGGTGATCACATGCTTTTTGGTGGACCTCTTCTGTTGACGGCTTTAGGTGATCACATGCTTTTTGGTGGACCTCTTCTGTTGACGGCTATCGGTGATCACATGCTTTTTGGTGGACCTCTTCTGTTGACGGCTATTGGTGATCACATGCTTTTTTGTGGACCTCTTCTGTTGTCGGCTATCGGTGATCACATGCTTTTTGGTGGACCTCTTCTGTTGACGGCTATCGGTGATCACATGCTTTTTGGTGGACCTCTTCTGTTGACGGCTATTGGTGATCACATGCTTTTTGGTGGACCTCTTCTGTTGACGGCTATCGGTGATCACATGCTTTTTGGTGGACCTCTTCTGTTGACGGCTATTGGTGATCACATGCTTTTTGGTGGACCTCTTCTGTTGACGGCTATCGGTGATCACATGCTTTTTGGTGGACCTCTTCTGTTGACGGCTATTGGTGATCACATGCTTTTTGGTGGACCTCTTCTGTTGACGGCTATCGGTGATCACATGCTTTTTGGTGGACCTCTTCTGTTGACGGCTATCGGTGATCACATGCTTTTTGGTGGACCTCTTCTGTTGACGGCTATCGGTGATCACATGCTTTTTGGTGGACCTCTTCTGTTGACGGCTATCGGTGATCACATGCTTTTTGGTGGACCTCTTCTGTTGACGGCTATCGGTGATCACATGCTTTTTGGTGGACCTCTTCTGTTGACGGCTATTGGTGATCACATGCTTTTTGGTGGACCTCTTCTGTTGACGGCTGTCGGTGATCACATGCTTTTTGGTGGACCTCTTCTGTTGACGGCTGTTGGTGATCACATGCTTTTTGGTGGACCTCTTCTGTTGACGGCTATCGGTGATCACATGCTTCTTGGTGGACCTCTTCTGTTGACGGCTATTGGTGATCACATGCTTATTGGTGGACCTCTTCTGTTGACGGCTATCGGTGATCACATGCTTTTTGGTGGACCTCTTCTGTTGACGGCTATTGGTGATCACATGCTTTTTGGTGGACCTCTTCTGTTGACGGCTATCGGTGATCACATGCTTTTTGGTGGACCTCTTCTGTTGACGGCTATTGGTGATCACATGCTTTTTGGTGGACCTCTTCTGTTGACGGCTATCGGTGATCACATGCTTTTTGGTGGACCTCTTCTTTTGACGGCTATTGGTGATCACATGCTTTTTGGTGGACCTCTTCTGTTGACGGCTATCGGTGATCACATGCTTTTGGTGGACCTCTTCTGTTGACGGCTATCGGTGATCACATGCTTTTTGGTGGACCTCTTCTGTTGACGGCTATCGGTGATCACATGCTTTTTGGTGGACCTCTTCTGTTGACGGCTATTGGTGATCACATGCTTTTTGGTGGACCTCTTCTGTTGTCACGTTCCTTGTCATCCCCGTCTATCCATCTTTGTAGTGGACGTTGTCTCTGTTGTTTTCGGAGCAATTGTGGATAGTGTTTGTGGATAGTTTTTGTTGACAGCGTTTGTGGATAACTTTGTAATCAACGTTTGTGGATAGCTTTATTGATGGCTTTTTTGGATATCTTTATTGATATCGTTTGTTGATAGCTTTATTGATAGCTTTGTAGTTAGTGTTTGTTGGTTACTTCAGTCATGTCACTGTGTTCAAAAATATAATTTAGTTTTACATCAAATTTACTGAGTTCTTCCCATTTAATTATGTTTCTCAAGCTGACTCCCACCATGCGACTGACACACTTTCTATATTTGTTGAAATAAATGTGATTGAAGTGAAATTATTTGTTCTTCTATTTGGCCAGTGGTGAGGAGTGTAGAACACTCCAAGGTATGAAGACAGCTTCACAAGGGAGGAACACAACACAATACTGACGTTTCGGCCAGGGGCCTTTTTCAGAGTTCAAGGACAACGAAAACAAACGATGAAACACAATTATCTATAAATACATGATCAGAAGAAGAGGATAGAAAAGAAAAAAGTAGGATGATGAAAAAATAAATAAAAAAAGAAGAGAGCTAAGATAAGAATATAGAAAGAATATGAGAATATATGTATAATTAAAATATAAAATACAAAATACAAAATGTTCTTCTATTTCTTGTAGTAAGAATTATAATCTTAGTGCTGGTACAATGTTCACTGATACTGACATCTGTGTCCTTGTCGTCCCAGAGAAAATTTCTTCCCAGGGCTCAGACTTCAAGACGATAGCCATGGTCCATGCGATAACTTTCGAGAAAGTTTGTTAACTAAAATATCTTCAATGACATTAACTCAGAAAGTTTGTTAATTAAAGTATTTTCAATGACGGTAGCTCAGAAAGTTTGTTAATTAATGTATTTTCAATGACGGTAGCTCGGAAAGTTTGTTAATTAGAGTATTTTCAATAACGGTAGTTCAGAAAGTTTGTTAACTAAAGTATTTTCAATAACGGTAACTCAGAAATTTTGTTAACTAAAGTATTTTCAATAACGGTAGCTCAGAAAGTTCGTTAACTAAAGTATTTTCTATAACGGTAGCTCAGAAAGTTTGTTAATTAACGTATTTTCAATAACGGTAGCTCAGAAATTTTGTTAACTAAAGTATTTTCAATAACGGTAGCTCAGAAAGTTTGTTAACTAAAGTATATTCAATAACGGTAGCTTAGAAAGTTTGTTAACTAAAGTATTTTCAATAACGGTAGCTTAGAAAGTTTGTTAACTAAAGTATTTTCAATAACGGTAGCTCAGAAAGTTTGTTAACTAAAGTATTTTCAATAACGGTAACTCAGAAAGTTTGTGAAAAAAGTAAAGGTTACAGGAAAATTAAAGTACGAGACTTGAACCGGCGCCTTAGCCCGCGAGTCTTCACCCATATGTGCTCGGCCGCCTATCCAGAGGTGTTCGGAGACTTCAGGATAATGTCGCTTCAAGCATCGAAACTCACGATGTAAGGCAGCATTCCTCACCTTCCCAGAGTACTACCCTGGTACCAAATTCTCCCAACGGCTGGGTCGACCGCAGGGTATTTTTTTCCAACCACCAATACAATTCACTCTGCTCCCAGCGGGAATCGAACACAGGTTGTCCGAACGTCGGCACTCCCAGACGGATGGTTTTCCCAACTAGGCCACCGAGGCCCCTGTTAACTAAATTATTTTTAAAGACAGTAGTAAATGAACTTTTTATTAGTCCAGATAAGTGTACACAGTCTACAATGTGCTATTTGAAACTATCAATGGTTTGTTTACGAGCTGAACTTCAATACCAGATCTAACCTGTGGTTTAAGCTCCGAATCTGATCAGAATAGGAACCTGATCACACTTACCTTCTAACACGAAACTCCCTTCAAAGAAATAAAAATGTAATCTCTCCACATATGATTCAAACCTGAGGAAAGTACTGTAATGTCAATGTGACGCCACATCCGGTAAAGTGATATTATAGGGTGTTTATAAAGTCTCACTACACTTGGTATCTAGGTCAATTTGAAAAAAATGTTTATGACGTCATCACAATATGTGCTCAATGGTAAGTTCACTTGTTGCGACAGTTTTCTTAATGACTTGTCTGGACTTTTAAGGATTCTGTCTTGGATATCTAAACATATTTCATCATTCACAGCAGGCCTACCAGATCGTGGAGCATCTTCCACATTTCCAGTAGCAATAAACTTATTCAACAAATTTCATTGACAGTGGGAGCACATATTGTGATGACGTCATAAACATTTTTTTTTCAAATTGACCTAGATACCAAGTGTAGTGAGACTTTATAAACACCCTGTATTAATGATACAAGAAATATACAACTTTAGGGGAATATTAATGAAAGACTACCACAATGAACAGCAATACAAGCTGGGAGTATCGCGGTTTTTTTCTGCTGTAAAAACAAACGATTGGTTTTGTTATAGCTTTCATCTATCGGAGTTATGATTTCATAATTATAAATCGGTTGTACTGAGACCAGTCCTGTTCGATCTCAGTCTACAGCTTCCTGGTCACTCTCAATCTAAAACCAACACTGGACATTTTTTCTTGGAAAGATGGATGGCTCGTGTCTAAAGCTGACCTAAAATTGATTTCTGAGTTGGTAATTAGCTTTTAAAATATACTTCTAGGGTTAGCTTAGTTTGTTGTAGTTTTAGGAATAGTTTAGTGGGCAATATTTATAACTGCACATTTGTTAATTGTATTTCTAACAGCATATTTTCAGTTGTTGCAATTCTTACTGTGTTGATTTTAAATATAAATTAGTCAGTTTCTTGTATATATATATATATATATATATATATATATATATATATATATATATATATATATATATATATATCACTTTGCTTAAGTATACATATATATTTATATGTATATATATGTATATATATGTATATATATGTATATATATGTATATATATGTATATATAAGTATATATATGTATATATATATGTATATATATGTATATATATGTATATATAAGTATATATATGTATATATAAATACATACATTAATGTGTATGTGTTGTGTTTGTAACTATACATTCCTTTATTGTATTTATAATGATGATAAAATGGTTTCTTATTTTTCTATTTAGATATTAGATTTTGTTATACTTTTAACTATAGATTTATTTGTTATAAGTTAATTGTAGAATATTTTTGTTGTTTCTGACTAGTTTAAACATTGTTTCATTTCTTATTTTTATTAAAAATATCAATTACAATTGTATAGTTGTAATGGCAGATTAACTTGTTCTTTTATAATGTTAGTTCAAGCACGGACGGCAGCAAGAAGTTAGTAAGTTGAGTTTATAAGGGCAAGGGCTTGGCTTTGCTCCGAGAAGACGAATAATTTCCTGAATTATTTGACTACCGCAAATTTTCTTTATCGAACGACACTGATGTAGTACTGTCCACATTTCCTAACAGATGTACCAATGGTCATAACAAAAAGTGTACATACATTTACTCCTTTTAAGTCTTATAGATTGAGTTCGTTCATGCGTCCTTCCTCTATTTCTATACCTTCAGTTTTGTTTGTAGTGTGTGGTTAATCTTTAAAGTTATGTGGAGTATTTCCTTCTATGGACTTGTTTACTGTTGATGTATTCGATGAATTGTTTTGTTTTAAATACATCAAGAGTTTACTGTCATCCATTTCTTAAATACATTTTATTCTGTTTTGTTTCCATCCTAAATATAAATCAGCTTGTTGATTATCCGATGTGTATCGTATTCGAATTTTTAAATTGTAAAGTATAATTTTTTATGTTTTTTTTTTTACTTCCCATATACATACATCGGTTGGCTTACCACGGCAACAGCCGGGGTTCGTAATCCTGGCGAGGACACCTGGGTTTTACTAATTCCCTAAAAATTAGTAGGAGCCGCGATAGCTCAGTGGTTAGTGAACTGGACTACTACGGACAAGGGGTAGGGTTCGATCCCAACCGACGGCTCCGGGTTCACCCAGCCTTAAATGGGTACCGGATTTTTTCTGGGAAAGTAAAAGCAGCACGGGCGTAATACCGACCACATTACCCCAAAAATCATGTGCTGAAGGTCTGTAAAATATAGGGTCACTAACACCATATTTCCCTATACGCCACTTGGCGTGACGGGGGGTACTTTACTTTTTATATACATACATGCCTACAATATGTATGTATGTATGTATAATTATGAATATTTTTATGGTTTTTTTTTATCACTGTTCACAAAAATAACTACGATAATTCACTTTGAACACAAAAATACACAATTATAAAGTAATCACAGCAGAAATCCCGCAAGAAATCCATTCTATTATTTCAACACACACAAAAATCGGCTCACACAAAACATGGCCCACAGAAATAACATATGAGTACCACAAAGCTGGGACATAGCAAGTTCGGCTGACAGACAGGAACGCTAACTCTTGCCAAGCCACACTTGCTGACTTGTTCGCCCAGTCCTCGCTATCAATCTCTGCAATATTGAATCAAGACACGGGCCTATGCTTCATCTTCTAATAACTTCATATTTATTTTTGTCCGGTGAAACGTTGTCATCGACATATTTGTCAATGAAAAAAAAAAAGTATGTTGCCCCTTCCAATTAACTGCTGCGGATATTATTGATATTGCTATTACTATGATTCTTTCTCGTTAATATTTATTTCTTACTAATTTGTATGTTTTTATTTGCTGATGATGTGTCCAGCACTTAAGTGTTCAGATAGTCACATATATAATATGCCTTAAGATGTCATGGATAATGAAATCAAGCAATGAATATATATTAAAAGATTTAAACATTAAAAAGAACTGGCTTATGAAAACAAGCAATGAAGATATATTAAAAGATTTAAATATTAAAAAGAAATGGCTTATGAACACCATTATACAAAGGAAATACAATTTATATGGCCACGTCAAAAGACAAAGCGAGTTGGAAAGAACAACAATGGAAGGCATGGTTCCTGTGCGATGTGTCAGGGGCAGGCCAAGAAGAAGGTGGTTTCAAGACTTCAAGGAGACCGTGAACATGACAACAGAAGTGGGAGATATGGCTAGAGACAGAAATTCTTTCAGACGGGCTGTGTAAATGTAACGTTATGTGGGAGATCTGGCTAGAGACAGAGATTCTTTCAGACGGGCTGTGTAAATGTAACGTTCTGTGGGAGATCTGGCTAGAGACAGAGATTCTTTCAGACGGGCTGTGTAAATGTAACGTTCTGTGGGAGATCTGGCTAGAGACAGAGATTCTTTCAGACGGGCTGTGTAAATGTAACGTTCTGTGGGGGATCTGGCTAGAGACAGAGATTCTTTCAGACGGGCTGTGTAAATGTAACGTTCTGTGGGAGATCTGGCTAGAGACAGAGATTCTTTCAGACCGGCTGTGGTGAATGTAACGTTCTATGGGAGATCTGGCTAGAGACAGAGATTCTTTCAGACAAGCTGTGGTGAATGTAACGTTCTGTGGGAGATATGGCTAGAGACAGAGATTCTTTCAGACGGGCTGTGGTGAGTGCAACGTTCTGTGTGAGATCTGGCTAGAGACAGAGATTCTTTCAGACGGGCTGTGGTGAGTGCAACGTTCTGTGTGAGATCTGGCTAGAGACAGAGATTCTTTCAGACGGGCTGTGGTGAGTGCAACGTTCTGTGTGAGATCTGGCTAGAGACAGAGATTCTTTCAGACGGGCTGTGGTGAATGCGACGTTCTGTGGGAGATCTGGCTAGAGACAGAGAATCTATGAGACCGGCTGTGGTGAATGCAACCTTCTGTGGGAGATCTGGCTTGAGACAGAGAATCTTTCAGACAAGCTGTGGTGAATGTAACGTTCTGTGGGAGATATGGCTAGAGACAGAGATTCTTTCAGACGGGCTGTGGTGAGTGCAACGTTCTGTGTGAGATCTGGCTAGAGACAGAGATTCTTTCAGACGGGCTGTGGTGAGTGCAACGTTCTGTGTGAGATCTGGCTAGAGACAGAGATTCTTTCAGACGGGCTGTGGTGAATGCGACGTTCTGTGGGAGATCTGGCTAGAGACAGAGAATCTATGAGACCGGCTGTGGTGAATGCAACCTTCTGTGGGAGATCTGGCTTGAGACAGAGAATCTTTCAGACGGGCTGTGGTGAATGCAACGTTCTGTGGGAGATTTGTCTAGAGACAAATAGTTTCATTCGGTCTGTGGTGAATGTAACGTTCTGTGGGAGATCTGTCTAGAAACATTTCTTGTAACTCGTGTTCCCTCTTATCGATTAAGTCTGTATCAACTGCACACCTTAGAATCATTCATCATGATTTTTAGTAAATACTCGTAACAAAAAATGCAACATTGGGCAAATCAGAGTTTCGAGGGATGCAATATTTCTACTTATTAACCACAAAACTTGTTATATTTGAAGAAACAGCTTCTTATAAACATGTTTACCATATAACAGATCAAGCTGAATTATTTTATCTTCATGTAAAAAACAAACACACAAACCAAAGAATCAACTAAAGTATCAGTAACAAAACAGTTATAAATAATTTAGGGGAAATCCTGACTTTGTGACGTGGAAACTATTATCATCCTGCTGAGGCTAAAACCGTTGTGCAAGAATATATAACTTGTTTCTATCAAATAAGTTGACGATAAATTTGAGAATGTTCAGAATTGTCACATTAGTAAATGTGATATTTGGGCCTAACATATATCTGTTGGTCAGGTGAGGTGCTAAATGGCTCAGGCAAAAGCAGTTTTTCAAAAAATGAGGAAGATAATGTGCAATCAATTTTTGACAATAGAAACAAGAAAAGGAGTTCTTAAATTTTATGTTGAGCCAGTCTTAGCATATGGATGTGAATCATGGACAATAGAACAAGAGACAAGAAAATCACTGGAGGTTGTATAAATGTGGTTTTTACAGAAGAATGTTGAAAATACCTTGGATAGCTAAGAAGAGTAATAAAAAAATTCTGAAAGAGGCAAAGACAAGAGAGAGCTAATTTCCAATATTAGGCAGAAACATCATCAGTTTTTGGCCATGTAATGAGAAAGAAACAGCTGGAATATATTGTGACATCTGGGACAATTGAAGGACGAAGAGATAGAGGGAAGCAAAGAGAAAAGATACCCAGACAGTTTAAGAGAATGGCTTGGCAGAAGATCAACAACAGAAATGATAAATAACTGTCGAGATCGAAAGTTGTGGAGAGACATGGTACTTGATGATGATGATGACAGATGTTGTTCCCATTTTGAGTTAGGATATAATATTATATGATGTATGCGATCCTGTGGTGTGTGTTGGTGACAGATTTTTGGGGATCATCACATAATAATAAATAGAATATGAACTGTGGTGGTTGTAGAGTTGACAGCTAATACCCCCACTACCCAATCATATCTTTGTGGCCGTGTTGCGTTGACAGGCGTAATAGCCATCACCTGGCGAGTCCAACCAGATATGTCATCTACCATAAGATGATTTATTTCAGCCTTGTAAACTAGCGTCAGAGATCATAAATCTCGTCATTCATCGTGTGCTTACATCATGTTGTACCCCTTCATGTTGTGTTTACCTCATGTTGTACTCTCTCATGTTGTGTTTACATCATGCTGTACTCTCTCATGTTGTGTTTACATCATGCTGTACCCCCTCATGTTGTGTTTACCTCATGTTGTACTCTCTCATGTTGAACTCTCTCGTGTTGTACTCACTCATGTTGTACTCTCTCATGTTGTACTTACCTCCTGTTTTACTCCCTCATGTTGTACTCTCTTATGTTGTGTTTACCTCATGTTGTACTCCCTCGTATTGTGCATACCTCATGTACTACTCCCTCATGTTGTACTGCCTCATGTTGTGCTTACCTCATGTTGTACTTACCTCATGTTGCACTCCATCATGTTGTACTTACCTCATATTCTACTTACCTCATGGGTGTACAAACCTCATGTTGTGCTTACCTCATGTTGTACTTACCTCATGTTGTACTTACCTCATTTTGTACTTACCTCATGTTGTACTTACCTCATTTTGTACTTACCTCATGTTGTACTCCCTCATGTTGTACTTACCTCATTTTGTACTTACCTCATGTTGTACTTACCTCATGTTGTACTTACCTCATGTTTTACTTAACTCATATTGCACTTGCCTCATGTTGTACTCACTTTATGTTATACGTAACACATTTTGTGCTTACCTCATGCTGCACGTACCTCATTTTGTGCTTACCTCATGCTGCACGTACCTCATTTTGTGCTTACCTCATGCTGCACGTACCTCATTTTGTGCTTACCTCATGCTGCACGTACCTCATTTTGTGCTTACCTCATGTTGTACTTACCTCATGTTATATTTACCGCATGTTGTACTTACCTCATGTTGTACATACCTCATGCTGCACGTACCTCATTTTGTGCTTACCTCATGTTGTACTTACCTCATGTTATACTTACCTCATGCTGTGCTTACCTCGTGTTGTACTTACCTCATGTTGTACTTACCTCATGTTGTACCTACCTCATGTTGTACTTACCTACCTCATGTTGTACTCACCTCATGTTGTACTTACCTACCTCATTTTGTACCTACCTCGTGTTGTACCTACCTCATGTTGTACTCACCTCATGTTGTACTTACCTACCTCATTTTGTACCTACCTCGTGTTGTACCTACCTCATGTTGTACTCACCTCATGTTGTACTTACCTACCTCATTTTGTACCTACCTCGTGTTGTACCTACCTCATGTTGTACTCACCTCATGTTGTACTTACCTCATGTTGTGCCTACCTCGTGCTGTACTTGCCTCATGTTCAGCTTCCCATGGAGTACCTGGAGACTGAACCACCGGTTTTGTTAATGGCTGATATATGATGAGTGACGGTATGTATCTATTAGGTCGTGTTCACTAATCGTTCCATCAGTAGCACTTCCAGTTAGAGTCACTTCACATGATCTAACATATCATCATCATCATCATCATCATGTACCCTGCCGGTTGGTGTAGGCGATCATGTCCCTCCACGATCTTCTATCTACAGTGCATCGTATCAGTTCTGTTGTTGACTGTTTTCCATGCCATGACACCAAGCTATCCAGTATTTTCTCCCTTTGTCGTCCGCGATCTCCCTTTCCTTTTATTTTGCCAGTTGTAACCAAGTATTCCAGCTTTCCTCTTCTCATGATGTGCCCGAAAAATGTTGATTGTTTCTTTCTGATGTTTTTTAAGAGCTCCCTTTTTGTGTTGGCCTCTTTGAGAACTTCCTCATTGGTCTTTTTATCTGTCCAGGGAACTTTCAACATTCTTCTGAGAAATCCCATCTCTGTGGCCTCTAACCGTCTTTTCATTTGTTTGTCTACTGTCCATGATTCACTTCCATAGGTCAGAATTGGTTCTATATAGCACTGATGAACTCTCTTTCTCATTTTTATTGACATAGATTTGTTGCATAAGATATTTTTCATTTTCTTAAATGCTATTTTGGCATTCTATGATCTAACATATACGTCACTTTAAACACACAATGACGATACACCAACAGTCCATGAACAACGGACTCTGATAAGAGTAACGAATATGTCTTGTTGTAGAAAATACACCTGGTATTCTTTGGTGCACCCGACTACTAGAGAGATAACGTCCGTGATTTTCTCATATAAACACTCTTGAACACATTTATCACTGCCTTGTTCAACCAAATAATGTCCTTAAATACACTGGACAAAAAAATGTTTCATAGATAATACTCACCAACATTATTTATATAGATAACTCTCACCCACATTATATCTATACATAACTCTCACCAACATTATATCTATACATAACTCTCACCAACATTATATCTATACATAACTCTCACCAACATTATATCTATAGATAACTCTCACCAACATTACATCTATACATAACTTACACCAACATTATATCTATAGATAGCTCTCACCAACATTGTAACTGTAGATAGCTCCCACCAACATTATATCTGTAGACAGTTCCAACCAATATTATATCTACTCACTAACATTATAACTATTGATAGCTCCCACCAATATTATATTTATAGCTAAGTCTTACCAACATTATATCTAGAGACAGCTGCCATCAACATTATATCTAGAGACAGCTGTCACCAACATTATATCTAGAGACAGCTGTCACCAACATTATATCTAGAGACAGCTGCCATCAACATTATATCTAGAGACAGCTGTCACCAACATTATATCTAGAGACAGCTGTCACCAACATTATATCTAGAGACAGCTGTCACCAACATTATATCTAGAGACAGCTGTCACCAACATTATATCTAGAGACAGCTGTCACCAACATTATATCTAGAGACAGCTGTCACCAACATTATATCTAGAGACAGCTGTCACCAACATTATATCTAGTGACAGCTGTCACCAACATTATATCTAGAGACAGCTGTCATCAACATTATATCTAGAGACAGCTGTCACCAACATTATATCTAGAGACAGCTGTCACCAACATTATATCTAGAGACAGCTGTCACCAACATTATATCTCACTTACTCTTGCTCGACTACTACCCGTGCATGATCAGGAGGACCATTCCCACGGGTCCAAGTCTCCGCAGCATGATCTCTTCCCCTGTTTAAATGTCACAGCTGGTCTTGCTTCATGGTCGATGTACTTCGCTATTATCGTCCACATAAGTCATCTTCATAGAGTACCTTCCGATTAGTAACATACCTCATACCTTCATATTTAGATCATCTTTATCCCGCCCTCTTACATCAAATCTTCAAACCACTGAGTCTCATCTCATTTCTCTCATTGTTCCACCTGATCACCTGACCGTTTAGCACGATGTTTCCTCTCTCTCTCTCTCTCTCTCTCTCTCGCTCTCTCGCTCTCTCTCTCTCACTTTTTAAACTTCCCTTAACTCTTTCAGTACGGAAGGTTTTTATCAATTCAGCGATAGAGATTTCAGAGACAAAATTATTCATGTTTTTAAATATTAATCTACATGTTTATATTTATCTAACACATAACATATAATATATTAAATTTTACATAATTGATCAAGTAATTAGATTTCACCCATACCAAGATGATACAAAACCTATAAAAAGAATATAGTTTGATGACAGTTGACACTAATCAAATTGAGAGTGACGCACTGTGCGGCTAAAGGTACATGACCGAAATCGGCCTGGCGCATGAAACGTCGAACCGTACGGAAAGAGTTAAAACAATTTTCGACTACCGTGTTGAAAAGTCTTTGTCCGACTCTTCATCATTAACCCATTTGACGTCTAGTCTCCCCTCTCTGTTTCTTATTTCCTCTACCACACACTGTCCTACATTATAACACACACACAGATACAGTTGGTATTTCCAAGGACCAGAATATTGAAAGCTACAGACTTCGATGGTTAGATTCCAGAGAGTTTTCATTCTGAGTTCCAACCATGTTTATGTGTTCGATCACTTTTCTATGCACCCGAGACATCTCTTGCATTATGCTCCTTTATTTGCACTGCTTTGTTCGCTGTGCGTGTGTGTGTATGTGTGAGAGAGAGAGAGCGTGTTGTTATATGTAACCTCTGTTTCAGAAGTACACTTATTTTGGTGTGTGTGTGCGCGCGCGCGTGTGTGTGTATGTGTGAGAGAGAGAGCGTGTTGTTATATGTAACCTCTGTTTCAGAAGTACAGTTATTTTGTTGTGTGTGCGCGCGTGTGTGTTTGTGTGTTTGTGTGTGTATGTGAGAGAGAGAGAGCGCGCGTGTTGTTATATGTAACCTCTGTTTCAGAAGTACAGTTATTTTGGTGTGTGTGTGCGCGCGCGTGTTTGTGTGTGTATGTGAGAGAGAGAGCGCTTGTGTTGTTATATGAACCTCTGTTTCAGAAGTACAGTTATTTTGGTGTATGTGTGTGTGCGCGCGCGCGCGCGTGTGTGTGTTTGTGTGCGTTTGTGTGTGCGTGCGTGTATGCGTATGCGTGTGCGTGTATAGAAGGGGATTCAAAACTGTAGTCCTCCTCTTCCTCTCCACCAGCCACGTGAGACATCACTCCTCACAAAGTTAAAATAAATATAACTTCCATTTTAGTATATACTATTGACATTTTTTATTTGTATTTTTTTCAAAATGCTCTATAAAAATCCTTAAAATACCTTTGATAATAAAAAAAGATGAATGAAGACATATTAAACGATTTAAACATTAGAAAGAACTGGTTTATAAACACAATTCTACAGAGAAAATTAAAATACCATGACCACGACAAAAGACACAGCGGGCTGGAAAGAACAATAATGGAAGGCATGGTTCCTGGATGACGTATTAGAAGCAGACCAAGAAGAATGTGGTTTTAAGACATCAAAGAGACTTTGAACATGACAACAAAGGAAATTGCAGATCTGGAGACAGAGACTCGTTCAGACGGACTGTGGTGAGTGCAACGTTCTTTAGGAGATGTGGCTAGAGACGGGAGATTTTTCAGACGGACTGTGGTGAGTGCAACGTTCTGTAGGAGATGTGGCTAGAGACGGGAGATTTTTCAGACGGACTGTGGTGAGTGCAACGTTCTTTAGGAGATGTGGCTAGAGACGGGAGATTTTTCAGACGGACTGTGGTGAGTGCAACGTTCTGTAGGGGATGTGGCTAGAGACGGGAGATTTTTCAGACGGACTGTGCAATGTTCTGTGGAAAATCTGGCTAGGAACAGAGATTTCTTCAAACGAGCTGTGGTGACTGCAACATTCTCTATGATGATAATGATACTCTCATATTTTAATGTATTATTTAATGCATTAACATTGTTGTCTTTATCTTATATTATGTGCATTTGCTTTTGTCGTTTATCCAAATCTGAATTGTCCAGGATCTGGGATGGGTTCAAGTAAATTTCCATTATTTCCCCAATGGAACAAAACATTGATTCGGTCTGCGAATAATCCAGATATCGAACAGCTCTTGAAACGAATTCAGTTCGAAGTACAAGGCACCAGTGTGTGTGTGTGTGTGTGTGTGTGTGTGTGTGTGTGTGCGTGTGTGTGTGTGTGTGCAACTAAAATTATCAACCAATAACTGCTCAACAGGGACAACTAAAAGAGAATGGTGGGTGATAACAGGCAGAGCTGGACCTGGATAGGTCACGTACTTTTTTAGAACATGGAACTTCACAACAACTGCGTCGATGTGGACTCTAGAGGGTGGGAGGTTTGTGGTTGCAATTTGAAATATTGTTTATGAGAAGATATGGAGTCGTGTATAACCATGAGAATATATGGAGTCATGCATGACCATGAGAATATATGGAGTCATGCATGACCATGAGAAGATAAGCAGTCATGTATGACCATGAAAATATATGGAGTCGTGTATGACCATGAGAAGATATGGAGTCATGTATGACAATGAGAAAATATGGAGTCATGTATGACCATGAGAATATATGGAGTAATGTATGGCCATGAGAAGATATGGAGTAATGCATGACCATGAGAATATATGGAGTCGTGTATGACCACGAGAATATATGGAGTCGTGTATGACCATGAGAATATATGGAGTCGTGTATGACCATGAGAATATATGGAGTCATGCATGACCATGAGAATATATGGAGTCATGTATGACCATGAGAAGATAAGCAGTCATGTATGACCATGAAAATATATGGAGTCGTGTATGACCATGAGAATATATGGAGTCATGCATGACCATGAGAATATATGGAGTCATGCATGACCATGAGAATATATGGAGTCATGTATGACCATGAGAAGATAAGGAGTCAGGAAGAAATTGAAAGGATTGATTTGCATGATGATCACGGAGTCACAACATTTATCACGTGACAATTTAACAACTTAGGGATTTTTTTTCTTGGGGGGGGGGGGGGGTGGTAGGAGGTGGTAGGGAAAGGCATACATATGCGCTGGTGTGAAGCTGATGATAAGAATGACAATTTTTTTTAAAGAAAAAAGTGGTATGGTTGTGGCTTTACTGAGGTGAGGAACAAAACAAAAATTAGAACGACGTTTCGGCTAAGTTGACCTTCAGCTGGAACAATAAACAACAACACAACAATATTGATAGACACACACACACACACATATCAATCTAAAACTACATGGCGATAATATGCTCTATAAAAATCCTTAAAATACCTTTGATAATAAAAAAAGATGAATGAAGACATATTAAACGATTTAAACATTAGAAAGAACTGGTTTATAAACACAATTCTACAGAGAAAATTAAAATACCATGACCACGACAAAAGACACAGCGGGCTGGAAAGAACAATAATGGAAGGCATGGTTCCTGGACGACGTATTAGAAGCAGACCAAGAAGAATGTGGTTTTAAGACATCAAAGAGACTTTGAACATGACAACAAAGGAAATTGCAGATCGAATTGCAGATTTTGCACACACACACACACACACAAACACACACACACACACACAAACACACACACACACACACACACACAGAGACACACACACACACACACAGACACACACACACACACACACACACACATCAATCTAAAACTACATGGCGATAATATGCTGGACTATCTACAAGAAAAATAGTACGTCACTTTCTTGTAGTCCGGAGCTTAGTCAAACACCGACTGGACTGAAAACACAATTTAATAACTGGTAGCATATCATTTCCAGTCAATGTTTATTCGTCATTTCATCTGTCCTCATATGATCATCTTTGATGGTATAGTTATAGTTAATCGATATCACTGCAAACAAATGAAAATCCATAATTGCTCAACCTCCCGTTCCAGTGAAATCATCTGATTTAACATCTCTTCGAATATCTAAATAAAGAGAAGCAGCTGCAGTCCCCATCATATCAAACACAGCAAACGCCAAAAGAAATAAGGCCAAGCGGCACCGAAAAGTGAACGCAGCTGAACTGTCCTTCGTCATACTATGTCATCTTTCATTGTAAGCGATCTGAATATAAAAACGCCATCGGATGAAAAGCGCGGCTCACGGTGTGCACAGAACACTATACTCAGTAGCCCCGGCAGCAAGCCTGACTTTTAATATGAGGAAACTGCAACAAAGAACACTTTTCAGTGTCTAAAGGGTTCATGTCGCCTATCCGCTATATTGACCGGAAGTCCCTTGATGGTATAATAGTAATTATTTAAATGTTCAACACCTTACTCTGATGATTAAATATATTGTTCCTCTCTCAATTCCTCGACGTATGGTATGTAATTTAGATTATCATATTGGGGATGTACATTGAGATTAATACGGAATAGAGATGTTCACATCTCTAATAGATCGTATAGTGACTGTTTTAACTATCATTCAACTACTGTCTCTGCACAACATGTTGAGTATCATTTGAAACATCTCTACTTATCTTCATCTAGTTAACTTCTGCAACACTGATTACCACGAACTTCTATGCTAGTTTTCTGGACTGGATCTAACTAACTCTAAACTCACCTCTTGACTAGTTGAACTTTATGATACTTCAATTGCACTGATTGTCTCTTGGTTAGTAAGTTTAGAAAAGGGTAAAGAGCCCAGTAACGCCAAGTGGCGTATAGGGAATATGGTGTTAGTGACCATAATTTTTATAGACCTTCAGCTCATGATTTTTAGGGTAATGTGTCTGTATTAGGACCTTGCCGCTTTAATTTCCCAGAAAAAATCCGGTACCCAATTAAGCCTTCGTGAACTCGGAAGCTGCCGATCAGGATCGAACCCGACCTCTAGATCTTTGTAGCCCAGTCACTCACCACTGAGCTACCGCGGCTCCCCCTCTTGGTTAGTAGACCCTGCCAAATTATTAATACAAATCACCACTGAATCACCTTGGAGGCAAATCTAATCGGAAAACCATAATACTGCCTCTGCTTATCTACTTATAATCATTGGTCACATGTCTCCGTCAAACAATGACAGGAGGTGTTTGTGGGATGTTATCGTCAACGCTTTCCGAATGAACCTGACGGGAGATTCTGTTTTCTGTGGACTGGCATGGTCTTTTCCATGTCATTCGACTGGAATCTTCTTTATTTTATAGTTCCTTCGTTCTATTCTAGGTATTACGCATTCGACGCGTGACTATTTCCGTCAGTGGCCTCTCCAAATTTAAATCTTTAATGTTTTGTTTTGTGAGTGACCTTGATTTCTCAATGAACTCTCAACTTTAACCTGTCAATATGAACTCTCAACTTTAACCTGTCAATATCTTGTACAGGGATTCAACTTTAACTATATAGTCGCTGGATGAAATCTTCTCTTTTGCAAATCATCTCTTCTCCTCTCTATCAACACATATCTCAGTATATGTTTTCAACATCCTTCATTCAGTCATGTGAATAATATAACATTGTGAGAGGCAGACCAGGTGGAGAATAGAGGAGGCAGAGATTCATTGATCAGACATGGGCACTTTGTGTGGGGGGTGGGGGGCAGAGAGAGAGAGAGAGCTAACTACAGAGAATGTGTTATTACCATGCAGTGCCCTACCACGTGATGCTGTCGACAGCTTTGTCCATTTATGGCCAAAGAATAAACAGCATGACTTGTTTATAAATCTCTGCTGTGTAGAGATTGGTGGTCTAGGGGTAGGGTATAGGCTACTGGACGAGACAGTTCCGGGTTCGAAACACGCCACAGACTGTCGGAACTGTTATCAAAAATAATCCCTGGTTTCTTCCATGCTTTACTCACCTCTGGTCTCTGGATAATGAAATGTGATGTCTAGCCCTCACTGAATAGTGAGATTCGATGTCTAGCCCTCTCTGGATAGTCAGATTCGATGTCTAGCCCTCACTGAATAGTGAGATTCGATGTCTAGCCCTCACTGAATAGTGAGATTCGATGTCTAGCTCTCTCTGGATAGTCAGATTCGATGTCTAGCCCTCTCTGGATAGTCAGATTCGATGTCTAGCCCTCTCTGGATAGTGAGATTCGATGTCTAGCACTCTCTGGATAGTGAGATTCGATGTCTAGCCCTCTCTGGATAGTGAGATTCGATGTCTAGCTCTCTCTGGATAGTGAGATTCGATGTCTAGCACTCTCTGGATAGTGAGATTCGATGTCTAGCCCTCACTGAATAGTGAGATTCGATGTCTAGACCTCTCTGGATAGTCAGATTCGATGTCTAGCCCTCTCTGGATAGTGAGATTCGATGTCTAGCCCTCTCTGGATAGTGAGATTCTATGTCTAGCCCTCTCTGGATAGTGAGATTCAATGTCTAGCACTCTTTGGATAGTGAGATTCGATGTCTAACACTCTCTGGATAGTGAGATTCAATGTCTAACACTCTTTGGATAGTGAGATTCAATGTCTAACACTCTCTGGATAGTGAGATTCAATGTCTAACACTCTCTGGATAGTGAGATTCAATGTCTAACACTCTCTGGATAGTGAGATTCAATGTCTAACACACTCTGGATAGTGAGATTCAATGTCTAACACTCTCTGGATAGTGAGATTCAATGTCTAGCACTCTGGGGAGAAAAAAAACGTTGAACTTAACAATTTTAAAAAAATGACGGGGCCTCTAAAGTCGGAGAATACCTGTCTGCATGGCGAGGGAAACATGGGCACTCGGCTACCAGTGTGACATATAGAGGCAAACATGAGCACTCGGCTACCAGTGTGACATATAGAGGGAAACATGAGCACTCGGCTACCAGTGTGACATATAGAGGGAAACATGAGCACTCGGCTACCATTGTGACATATAGAGGGAAACATGAGCACTCGGCTACCAGTGTGACATATAGAGGGAAACATGAGCACTCGGCTACCAGTGTGACAAATAGCGGGAAACATGAGCACTCGGCTACCATTGTGACATATAGAGGGAAACATGAGCACTCGACTACCAGTGTGACATATAGAGGGAAACTTGAGCCCTCGGCAACCAGTGTGGCATATAGAGGGAAACATGAGCACTCGGCTACCACTGTGACATATAGCGGGAAACATGAGCACTAGGCTACCAGTGTGAACAATAGAGGGAAACATGAGCACTCGGCTACCAGTGTGACATATAGAGGGAAAAATGAGCACTCGGCTACCAGTGTGACATATAGAGGGAAACATGAGCACTCGGCTACCAGTGTGACATATAGAGGGAAACATGAGCACTCGGCTACCAGTGTGACATATAGAGGGAAACATGAGCACTCGGCTACCAGTGTGAACAATAGAGGGAAACATGAGCACTCGGCTACCAGTGTGACATATAGAGGGAAACATGAGCACTCGGCTACCATTGTGACATATAGAGGGAAAAATGAGCACTCGGCTACCAGTGTGACATATAGAGGGAAACATGAGCACTCGGCTACCAGTGTGACATATAGAGGGAAACATGAGCACTTGGCTACCAGTGTGACATATAGAGGGAAACATGAGCACTCGGCTACCAGTGTGACATATAGAGGGAAACATGAGCACTCGGCTACCAGTGTGAACAATAGAGGGAAACATGAGCACTCGGCTACCAGTGTGACATATAGAGGGAAACATGAGCACTCGGCTACCAGTGTGACATATAGAGGGAAACATGAGCACTCGGCTACCAGTGTGACATATAGAGAAAAAAAATGATATTCAAGCAAATTCAATCCCCTGGGACTTCGCTATAGATATAAATCTGGTGCACACAAACAAAATAACTACTTACTATTTGACCTATACCTCTGTATGCTCTCTGGCACATCAAGATATCATTAGAGATCTTCATTGTTCTTTGAAACAAACCAAAAATAACTGGCAGATTTGTGGGCGGTGCTGATATATCAGACAGGAAATGATGCTTAGCTGGGCAGAAGGGAAGAAGACGATCCCTCGAGGGAGAGCCACGTTCCAGAACTTTGAGAAGCAATCTTTCAGGGGAAGTAAACAAGGACACTCGTCGTGCTGGTCTGGTCCTGTTAAAAAGCAGTGAATAATGGCCTGTGATAAGACGATTGTTGGATGTCAGAGAGATGTGAGTTAGAAGAGGAATGTTTAGAATCACCAGGAATTAAAGGTAGCTACATAGCATGAGATGTAAGAGACACCACAAAGGTGATAAATACATGAGAAGATGAGAGCCACTACGGGGACGGGTTATCTGAACAGGAGACAAATAATAATAAATGAATATTATTATAGAGGGAAACTTCCGAGGCGATAATCAGTGAATCAATTCAGAGGAAGAGGTATGTTTGCATCACTCGAAAAAAATGCCTTGGTCCATATTTGTTTCTGTTGTTGATTATTTGTCATTTTTTCCGAGTGCTGCAAACATACCTCTTCCTCTGAATTGATTATCTGAACAGTTTGGTCAAATAAAATAAACAATCACGAAACGATTAAAATAGAAGCAGTCAACAAGAATGAAGAGAGACCAAACAACATCTGAAGCTTTGTACCTCAGAACATCAGGACAGAGAGCAAGACGGAGACTAAGGAAGAGATGGATAGATGGAACAAAAAATATATCATCATCATCATGTGCCATACCGGATGGCGTAGGTGATCATATCCCTCCACAATCTTCTATCTACAGTGCATCGTATCAGTTCTGTTGTTGACTGTTTTCCATGCCATGACACCAAGCTATCCAGTATTTTCTCTCTTTGTCGCCCGCGATCTCTCTTTCCATTTATTTTGCCAGTTGTAACCAAGTATTCCAACTTTCCTCTTCTCATGATGTGCCCGAAAAATGTTGATTACTTCTTTCTGATGTTTTTTAAGAGCTCCCTTTTTGTGTTGGCCGCTTTGAGAACTTCCTCATTGGTCTTTTTAGCTGTCCAGGGAACTTTCAACATTCTTCTGAGAAATCCCATCTCTGTAGTCTCTAATCGTCTTTTCATTTGTTTGTCTACTGTCTATGATTCGCTTCCATAGGTCAGAATTGGTTCTATATAGCATCGATGAACTCTCTTTCTCATTTCTATTGACATAGATTTGTTGCATAAGATATTTTTCATTTTCTGAAATGCTATTTTGGCCTGAGCTATTCTGCTTTTTATTTATGTGGTGCATCTCCCATCTGATGTTATCATTGTGCTCAAGTATTTCAAACGTTGCACTTGTTTCAGATTTGTCTCGTTTATTTTTATGCTGCATGATGGTGGTGATTGTTTCTTCGATATAACCATTACTTCTGTTTTCTTACTATTCAGACTGAGACCTTTCTTGTTGCTTTCTTTTACTATTATGTCTATCATTTCTTGTAGTTCATTCTCTGTCTCTGCTATTAAGACTGTCATCCGCATATCGCGAATTATTTATGTTGTGACCGTTGACTTCAATTCCTTTTTTGTCTACTATTGATCTCATAATATGTTCGCTGTAAAGTGAAAACAAATGTGGCGACAGAACACGGCCTTGTTTGACTCCTTGCTTTCTATATTGGAATTGTCCTGTTTGGTTGTTAATTCGTATAGCTGCTGTTTGTTGCCAGTACATAAATAAGATATATGCAAGAACAAAAACATATCTATTTTCTCATAGCGTCGAGATACGCCCAAGAATGACACTACATCTAAAAGGGAAGTGACCAAAACAACAAACACGACAACATCTATCAGATTATATCAGACATGCATCCTTTCTCCTGCGGGTCTTCAAGGCAACGGCAGCTGGATAAAAGAAAGAAGAAACATTAAAAATACACGTTATGATAACAGGTGAAAGCTGGAGCTGAATAGGCCGAGTAGTACGAGTTTCAAATAAAAGTACAAGAAATGGGCAGGCACTAAAATAAACAACGCATAAATAAGAACAACAAGAGAAATTAACAAGAAATTAATGAATTTCATGAGATGCTGGGACCAAAGCATGAAGATCAACACGTGGGAAGTCAGAAATTTTTTCTATGGAGAGAAGATAACAAGAACATGAAGATATTTATTTCAGTCAAAGAACTGAACATAGATACAAGATTCAATTTTTGTTTGTTCTATTCATTTTTTCGTGGGGCCGAAGACGACACTTTGGACGGGAGCCATAGTTCTCCACGACTGACAATTTGCTGTTAGTTCAATCTCCATACAAAATTACAATTGTTAAATATATAATATCATCATACTTGATAACAAAAGATGGAGAAAGAACAAACGTAATATAGCAGATCAAATAATTTGGCGATAAACATCTCATTAAAACAGAACAAAGAAAACATGTGAGGATTAACCGAATAAAAGATTTGATAATCAGCAAAACCGTACTGTGAACATTGCCTTATCATTGCCAAAGACATGATTGTAATTGGGTTATTGAGTTTTTTCCGGGTCATCATCATTGTACTCTGTGTCCATAGGTGCTCAGATCCCCTCCTCAGCATGTCCCGCAGTGTCCAGCGACTGACGACTCCAGTTCTGTGTTGGTTGATTAGTCTTCTTACACGCCCACTAAGTTTCTCGTTTCTGCCTGTGGTCATCTTAACTCCCGTCTCTTTCATCCGAAGGAGTGACGTGAACTCATGGTTGTATGCACGAAGTATTGTGCCTTTCCCACATCTCGGAGGGCATTGATGGTGTCCGCCCAATCCATTGGTTGACCGTCTTCAACGACAACTCATCTAACCAACCTTCAGCTTTTTCATTTCCCTGTACTCTCCCATGTCTAGGAACAAAGTTTACCGTGCGTATTTTTGACTTCTGCAATGACTCTACCCATTGCAAGCGTACAGCGTCCGCCTCCACTTTTCTTATCACGCTCATCGAATCACTCAGTATAGAGGCGTGGGTGTAGTCTTGTGACTCTAACCAGATGAATGCCCAGGTGAAGGTCATCACAGAAGACAAAGATCGCGACTTCAGGTAGGTGATTTATCACGACAATATTCATGTTTAATATTTAAAAAAACACAGAGAAGAGACAAATAAGGATTATCAAAGAAATATAAATATAAGGATTATAAAAGAAATATAAATATAAGGATTATAAAATAAATATAAATATAATAGATGAAAAGTACTTGCTACACCAACTCTGTGTTGTATTCGGGAACAAGTGGTTAAACGGTTTGGACACAGACCACGACTACCAGCAAACATCATCATGTTACATGCAATAACAAGCAGATGTAACAACAAAAGAGGAGAAGGAACAAATTCCAACAGGTGATTGAGCTAATTTTGAAGCTGTTCACAGGTTGTTCTGTATGAGGCGATCGTTGATCTTCAGTGTTGTATCTAGAGCAGTAATTCCCAACCTTCCACACAAACGGTTCAATATGTGTAACAGAGTAAGCTAATGAAAGCATGGGAGCAGGTAACTTACTCGTTATCAATTATTTCATTGACAATAGCAGTAACATATGGTAGTTATATTTTCCTTAAGTTCTGGTATTTTATGCTTTCCATGAGGAGACATATCAGATGGGCCCAAGGGTTTCGATATTGTTTGGGGAAATACTGGGTCTCCAGTAGTTAGTTCATTGGAAATTGCAGCGAAGTTGATCCTCTTAAGTCGTACAATTCCGGAACCAGATATGCTTTGGTGCATGGGGTGGCTACGGAGCCTTCTATATTTCTCCGCTTGTTGCAATACTTTAGTGACCCGTCTATCATCTGAGGGTTGTAAACCTGTTACTGTTTCTAGAGTCTTGATAGGTGTAGATTTCATAGTACCAGTGATGATACGGGCAGCTTGGTTCTGTGTTCTGTTAATTTTGCTAAGGTGTGATTTGGAAGCAATGGCCCAGGCTGTGACTCCAAACTCTAGAATTGGTCTGACTCTTCCTACATATAGTCTTTTCAAAATATTGCTGTCTGCCCCCCCCCCCCAGTCCGTTCCTGCCAATTTCTTCATAATATTTGTTCGTTTTCTGGCTTTTTTCCTTGCTCTGGCTATCTGATTTTTCAAAGCCTAACAGAGGTATTTGCAACTCCTTTTTGTGAGCAATAGCCACTGAAAGTTCGACTGGTCTATGGTCACTATCTCCAAGTTGGTTCAGTACTTTTCTGGTTATTTTTATAGATATGTCTCCAGTTGCAAATGCTAGGTCGGGAGTGGAAGTTGTTTTCCATCTGCTTGAGTAGAAGGCTGGGGGTCCTCCCTAGAGTTTATGAGGAATATGTTGTTATCTATTTCCCATTCTTCCACTTTTTCACCACGAACATTGGACTCCTTATATCCCCATCTTTCAGCGTGTCTGTTAAAGTCTCTTACTACCAGATACTTTGATGGTGTTATTTCCATTGACACCAACTTCAGTAATTTGTCATTTGGACAGTATATATTAAAAATTCTTATACTAGCGGAGTTAATGTATAGGTCTGTACCAATGATGGCTGCCTCCCCGTTTGTGACGAGAGCTTTCAAGTTGTGTTTCACATTCTGATAAACGTAAGTACGTTATAGAGAGATTGAATGCAAGATATGCACTTATGGACATTTCAAATAGTCACCGACGATAGTCTCTTGAGTGTCCAGAATTAACGAATATTACTTAAGATAAGTGCATCCACTACAGTACGATAATGTGCCAAGAATAATAATAGAGATCAATAAACTGATTATGATTATAATAAATGAGAGAACTCTGTTATGATTGACGTTTGTGATCAATGTAATGTGATGTACTGTCCATGAACAATAATAAGAAAGATAATAAATAACATCACAGCTCTATAATATGAGGCGATCTTCAATGTTCTATCCAGAGCAGTAATTCCCAACCTTGCACACAAATTGTTCTATATGAGGCGATCTTCAGTGTTGTATCTAGAGCAGTAATTCCCAACCTTGCACACAAATTGTTCTATATGAGGCGATCTTCAATGTTCTATCCAGAGCAGTAATTCCCAACCTTGCACACAAATTGTTCTATATGAGGCGATCTTCAGTGTTGTATCTAGAGCAGTAATTCCCAACCTTGAACACAAATTGTTCTATATGAGGCGATCTTCAGTGTTGTATCTAGAGCAGTAATTCCCAACCTTGCACACAAATTGTTCTATATGAGGCGATCTTCAGTGTTGTATCTAGAGCAGTAATTCCCAACCTTGAACACAAATTGTTCTATATGAGGCGATCTTCAGTGTTGTATCTAGAGCAGTAATTCCCAACCTTGCACACAAATTGTTCTATATGAGGCGATCTTCAGTGTTGTATCTAGAGCAGTAATTCCCAACCTTGAACACAAATTGTTCTATATAAATAACTATTTCTCTCGGTAACACAGGTAGACTGAGACCAGAACAAATGTGTATGGAAATGTTTCTGGAGGTGAACAATGAAGCGGACTACAGCCATGGTAAGTTCTGTTATGGTAGCAATACATTGTTCTTTTCTTTGTTGTTGTATTGATAGTTTTGCCTTCTTCCTGACGAGTCTCAACATAAGTCTTCTATGTTATATTAGACCCCAACTACCACCCAAAGATAGTGAATAAGTATATTAATCGTATATTATTTTCTTTTCTTTGTTTCACGCGGGCGCCTGTGATATCTCTTTTGTACAGACATCAAGGAAATCAAATTGTTGTCAATCTTCTCAAGTGGCTGCTTCATTGCGTCACGTCGAGCAGTACGTCTCATGTCCGATTCTGCCAATACTGTAATTTCAGCAGAAGACAGATTCAAGCAAATCTATGTCGCGAGGTCTCTCCTCTATTATAATATTTCCTTCATCTTCTAACTTTAACGTATTACATCTCCAATGATTTTTTTTTTGTAATTTATTACGTTTATTCTCCATCTAATTTATTACGTTTATTCTCCATCTAATTTATTACGTTTATTCTCCATCTAATTTATTACGTTTATTCTCCATCTAATTTATTACGTTTATTCTCCATCTAATTTATTACGTTTATTCTCCATCTAATTTCTTACGTTTATTCTCCATCTAATTTCTTACATTTTTTTTCCATGTAATTCGTCACTTTTTTCCTCCATCTAATTTCTTACAATTATTCTCCATGTAATTCCTTACATTTATTCTCCATCTAATTCCTTACAATTATTCTCCATGTAATTCCTTACATTTATTCTCCGTATAATTCCTTACGTTTAATCTCCATGTAATTCCTTACATTTATTCTCCGTGTAATTCCTCACGTTTAATCTCCATGTAATTCCTTACATTTATTCTCCATCTAATTCCTTACAATTATTCTCCATGTAATTCCTTACAGTTATTCTCCGTGCAATTCCTCACGTTTAATCTCCATGTAATTCCTTACATTTATTCTCCATGTAATTCATTACATTTATTCTCCATCTAATTCCTTACATTTATTCTCCATCTAATTCCTTACATTTATTCTCCAAGTGCAAAGAACTTGTGTCGAATGTCTCCACGTGTTTCTTCTCCACGAATAGAGTTCTCGATCAGGGATGGTTTACTGACATTTTGTATGTCATTGTTGGTCTCCACTCAAATATTTCCCAATGTGTAATTTCCCCCTAAAACTGTCCCCACAAAATTAGTCATTGAAAAGACTTCACATTTACAATCGTGTGGCACGTGGCATTGATCGGTTGTGATAAGAAATGTAATCCGCCAACCGGGCAAGACATTGCCTGTACTCAAGGACAAGTGTCTGACGTGAAGTGTGCCCCGGTGTAATGTAGTGACTGATGATATTTGCATAGAAAGTATTATCGCAACACGATGGGTCGGCAATATTGGTCCATGCCAACATGGGGGTCTGGATTCTGTAACGGATTACCAACATAAGTGGCTTTATTTACGTCAAAAGGTGACTTCATTTTATTTCAAGTGTTTTCCGTTTCCTGACTTGCTGGCATATTGATACTGTTCCCCTGTGTAGCCCTCACACTTTATTGATTTGCTACTTTATTTTGATAGATTAAATTTTGTTTTAATATCTCGATTGCACTTGTCCAACGATATTGCGGTGGCACGTTTTACTCTGTTGGTGCAGTCCATGAGGATCAGATAATACAATACTAATTGTAAAGGAGTAAAGGAATCATGATGCACCAAGATGCAAAAAGATGCGAAGCTGCTGTAAAGCTGATGATAATGACGATTTTAAAAAAAAAGAAGATAAAAAATAGTATGGTAACAGCTTTACGTGGTAATTAACAAAACAAAAGTCGACGTTTCGGCCAAGTAGGCCTAGTAGCTGGAACAACAAAACAAAACTAATTTTTTTTAAAGTCATTCGCCAGCTTTTACCTCTGACGAAGTCACTAGAGACTATAACTTAATTGTGCGTGTTAATCCTTTTTTCCCTGGCAGCCGTGTGCACAGGGGTCCCTCACCGCATAGGCAGATAACTCCGACTTTGGAGGTGCTCATATTTTTTCTGTCGATGAGTAATTGACGTTTCAAGCCGGGCCTCGCTGCTGAGACCAGGGGTGTTTGCCGCAGGGAGAAATCATAAATAAAAATCCCAACCAGGATTTCAACCTACAACCTCTCTGTCTCGAGGCCGGCGTCTTGTCTCGAGACCAACTAGTCCCCTAAAAAAAACTATATATATGGATATGTACAAATCTAACTCAAGAAAGGAAATTAAAAAAAGGTCACTTCCCTGGGGTCCATAGTGTCGTCACCTTATGAATGAACTATATTAGTATATAATAATTTCATTATCATCATTGAGTGCCGTCTCCGCATCGAAGTTTGGCTACCATGGAGCGCCATTCCACTCTGTCTCTTGCTTTAATTGTGAAGATTGTCATAGGCTGACTTGTCCAACGTTTGATGTTACTCGTCCATGTTAGTCTTGGTCTTCATGTGCCTCTTTTACCTTGTATTTCCCCTTCCAGTACTTTTATTAGGCTGTTATGTCTTTTAACATGGCCCAAAAATTTCATTTGTCTTGTTCTAATTGTTTTTAGTAGTTCTCTTTTCATTTTCTGTTCTTTTAAAACTTCATCGTTTGTTTTCTTTTCATTCCATCCAATTCTACCTATTCTTCTATAAATCCACATTTCAAAGGTTTCATTTTCTGTTCTGTTTTCTTGTCTAATGTCCATGTTTCTGCACCATAAAGGAATATTGAGAAGATGTAACATTTTGCTATTCTTAGTTTTAGACCTGCTGTTATTTATAATAATAATATATAATAAATAAAATAAAACGAATAAATATTATGTTAATACTAATTGTATCTGTTTCGGTATTCAGGTAAATTGTGGATTGAGGAAAGAAGAATCAGACGAGTTGGCTTGTATCGCAGAAGTGTCGTGGGGGTGCGTGTAGATCGTTTAGCTCGGCTGCTTGGTCTATGCGGGTTAGCATCTTATGTTTGTGCGTTCTTTGACGTTATATATTACTCCGGGTGGCAGACGGTTTAGTATCTTACGCTTGTGCATCCGTTGACGTAATATTACTCCGGGTGGCAGACGGTTTAGTATCTTACGCTTGTGCATCGGTTGACGTAATATTACTCCGGGTGGCAGACGGTTTAGTATCTTACGCTTGTGCATCCGTTGACGTAATATTACTCCGGGTGGCAGACGGTTTAGTATCTTACGCTTGTGCATCCGTTGACGTAATATTACTCCGGCTGGCAGACGGTTTAGTATCTTACGCTTGTGCGTTCTTTGACGTCATATTACTCCGGGTGGCAGGCGCGTGAATGTGTAATATATCCACGAAGTTTAAGTGTTTAATAAACGTTGCGAGAACACGAAACTCAAGGGCCGACAAAAAAGATGGATTGATGGAATATTAGAAACACATGAAAGATAGCAACGCTGGCCAAAATAAGAGCAAAAGACCGCAAACTATATCTTCCCTCGATGCTGAAAGCAAACGAGGAAGGAAAAAAAGTTGACTGGCTATTCATCATCATCATCAGGTAGCATGTCCTTTTCAGAACGTTTCATTACTACAGCCCATCTGATAGAATCTCTGTCTATGGCCAGACCTCCCAGTTTTTCTGTTGTCATGTTCAAAGTCTCTTTGATACCTTGAAACCACTTGTTCTTGGTCTGCCCTTAATGCTTCGCCCAGGAAACATTCCTTCCTTTATTGTTTATTTCCAGCCCGCAGTACCCTGTGGAGCGAGACAGTGCCGTTTGGAGTGGAGCAGTACCGTTTGGAGCTGGACAGTATCGTTTGAAGCCGAACAGTACCGTATGGTGCTGGACAGTACCGTTAGGAGCGTAACAGTACCGTTTGGAGCCTAACAGTACCGTATGGTGCTGGACAGTACCGTTAGGAGCGTAACAGTACCGTTTGGAGCCTAACAGTACCGTATGGTGCTGGACAGTACCGTTAGGAGCGTAACAGTACCGTTTGGAGCCGGGACAGTATCGTTTGGAGCGGGACAGTACCGTTTGAAGCCTAACAGTACCGTATGGTGCTGGACAGTACCGTTAGGAGCGTAACAGTACCGTTTGGAGCCGGGACAGTATCGTTTGGAGCGGGACAGTACCGTTTGAAGCCTAACAGTACCGTATGGAGCTGGACAGTACCGTTAGGAGCGTAACAGTACCGTTTGGAGCCGGGACAGTACCATTTGGAGCGGAACAGTATCGTTTGGAGCGGGACAGTACCGTTTGGAGCTGGACAGTACCGTTTGGAGCTGGACAGTATCGTGTGGAGCGGAAAAGTACCATTTTCTTCATATGTCCCTGTTTTATTAACAATAACAATTTTGTCCCTTTTTATGTTATTCTTTATGCCAATTTTTGTCTCCTTGGTGATAAAAACAACACTCGGAAAAGTCCGCAAACAAACAACATCATAAAACTGAGGGTAAACATGCAGACTGAGCTCAAGTTTCTCGAATGTTGTAAAAATACATGTCTCTATTTTATGTATGTTTGCCCCAGGCCTCAGAGTATGTATAATAAATATTCGTTTATATATTATTTGTATCCTCAGTGTAAACATATCTCTTGTTTCTTTTGGATTCCTGCGATTCTAAAAAAATCAATTTATGTTCCCATTTTCGTTGACCGGTAGTCTACCCTTGAGAGTGGCAGAACTTGTGACGTGATGATCTATCAATCCGTTCAGCTGAGGAAAGAAATGATAGGGGACCCCGTCTAGTATAAACAGGGCTAGGGTATAAACAGGGGGCCCGGGTATAAGTAGGACTCATGTATAAACAGGGGGTCCGGGTATAAGTAGGACTCATGTATAAACAGGGGGTCCAGGTATAAGTAGGACTCATGTATAAACAGGGGGCCCGGGTATAAGTAGGACTCATGTATAAACAGGGGGTCCGGGTATAAGTAGGACTCGTGTATAAACAGGGGATCCGGGTATAAGTAGGACTCATGTATAAACAGGAGGTCCGGGTATAAGTAGGACTCGTGTATAAA
This sequence comes from Megaustenia siamemsis, assembly GCA_032433765.1. Classification (NCBI taxonomy): domain Eukaryota; kingdom Metazoa; phylum Mollusca; class Gastropoda; order Stylommatophora; family Ariophantidae; genus Megaustenia; species Megaustenia siamemsis. The sequence goes on along the minus strand of JAVIAB010000156.1, from coordinate 14,073,634 downwards.
CAGGGGGTCCGGGTATAAGTAGGACTCATGTATAAACAGGGGGTCCGGGTATAAGTAGGACTCATGTATAAACAGGGGCAAAACATGTAACTGGGGTCATGTACACGCAAGGGACTGTGGTCATGTACAAACATGGGACTGGGGTCATGTACAAACATGGGACTTGGGTTATGTACAAACATGGGACTGGGGTCATGTACAAACATGGGACTGGGGTCATGTACAAACATGGGACTTGGGTCATGTACAAACATGGGACTGGGGTCATGTACAAACATGGGACTGGGGTCATGTACAAACATGGGACTGTGGTCATGTACAACCATGGGACTGGGGTCATGTACAAACATGGGACTGGGGTCATGTACAAACATGGAGCTCTCCTCATACACACCCATACAGGTGAATGGGTCACCTATAGGTAGCATATGATAATCCTTGACAGAACGATGTTTTTGTTGTAAATTGCCTGATGGGATATATGCCTCTAGCAAGAACTCTCACTGCCTCTTTCGCCAAGTTTAAGGATTCTTTGTTATTTTGAACAATCTTCTTCTTGGTCTACCCCTGTCTCGTCTTGATGCCTTCCAATAGTGATCTATTTAATCTCCTTTGTCTATAGACACGTCCGAAGTATTTAAATGTCCTCACTACGATGTTCTGTAGACGTCAGTTCTCGTTAATATACCGGTCTTTTAACATATCATTTTTTTTACAATCGAAAATATTCTATGTTTTTTTATGTAGCTTTTTCTTACCTTTTTTTTTCTTCTACTACTTCTTTTTCTTCATCGTGATTTTCTTCATCGTGATTTTCTTCATCGTGATTTTCTTCAACTTGATTTTCTTCATCGTGATTTTCTTCATCGTGATTTTCTTCATCGTGATTTTCTTCAACTTGATTTTCTTCATCGTGATTTTCTTCATCGTGATTTTCTTCAACTTGATTTTCTTCATCGTGATTTTCTTCATCGTGATTTTCTTCAACTTGATTTTCTTCATCGTGATTTTCTTCATCGTGATTTTCTTCAACTTGATTTTCTTCATCGTGATTTTCTTCAACTTGATTTTCTTCATCGTGATTTTCTTCATCGTGATTTCCTTCATCGTGATTTTCTTCATCGTGATTTTCTTCATCGTGATTTTCTTCATCGTGATTTTCTTCATCGTGATTTTCTTCATCGTGATTTTCTTCAACTTGATTTTCTTCATCGTGATTTTCTTCAACTTGATTTTTCTTCAACTTGATTTTCTTCAACTTGATTTTCTTCATCGTGATTTTTCTTCAACTTGATTTTCGTCATCGTGATTTTCTTCATCGTGATTTTCTTCATCTTCACCAAGTTCACTCGTTATTTGACCGTCAGTGTGTTGTGTCGATAGTCAATAACAAAATGGCTACCCATTTCAGATTGCCAGGACATAATACCTCTAATGACTTCCGTGTTACTGGCATCATCTCTTATTCTTCTGATAACCACAGCCGTTTCACATTGGAGAACCGTCTCATAGCCCGTTTTGGTACTCTCCAACCGAGAGGATTAAACTCTTTTCACTCCTTTCTTTAATCTCTGGTCTTCTCTCAATTTTTTTTTCCTTCTATCCCCATTCCTTCCCGCGCTATCTTTATTACCTCTCTTGCTCTTCTTTCAAATTGCTACCCCTATTCTCCCTATCTTTAACTCTTCTTCTCGCTTTCTTCGTACCCTATGGAACATCTCTTTAATTTGTTTATATTTTTTTTCCATTTGTTCTTTGTTTGGTTCCTTTGGTTCAATCAAATCATGCTTATCCTAGTGTCTATTAACCCTCAGTGGTCTTTGAACCATTTAAACAACCCAATGGCTCCATAATTTGCGCTCAACGGCAGTTCGACAGCCACTTGTTTCTTTCGTATAAAATAGCCGTACATATTCCAATCCATCTTTTTAATTCACTATAACGTCAGTTCAAGCATTCATAAATAGTAAACTTGTTAGACGATTTTGACAAAGAAATTTGTTTTATTTTTCAGTCGCTAACTTCTGACTGTTTTTAACGGTTTTTTTTTCATGTTTTTAGAGTATCCTCTGTAAAATTTCGTTCGTGAAATGTTCTAATTTCATTATTTGTGCTTCAAATGAAATTAAATGCAGAAATCGGATGCATTGGACCATTGGCGCAGAACACAGCGCAACGTTCTAACATGTATTTAGTCAGACTTAGATAGCTGCCTTCATAAGAGAGTCCGGAATCCTAGTCTGAATCAGCCATGATCGCAGAAGAAGAAGAAATGCATATAAATCTTGTAAATACGGATACAGTGAATATAAAGTAAACAAAGTGAATTGATGGATGTCAATATGTGTGTAAACTTAGTGAATTGATCTATGTCAATATGTGTGTAAACTTAGTGAATTGATGGATGTCAATATGTGTGTAAACTTAGTGAATTGATCGATGTCAATATGTGTGTAAACTTAGTGAATTGATCGATGTCAATATGTGTGTAAACTTAGTGAATTGATCGATGTCAATATGTGTGTAAACAACATGAATTGATCGATGTCAATATGTGTGTAAACAACATGAATTGATCGATGTCAATATGTGTGTAAACAACGTGAATTTATCGATGTCAATATATGTGTAAACTTAGTGAATTGATCGATGTCAATATGTGTGTGAACAACGTGAATTTATCGATGTCAATATGTGTAACGTCTTCTTTTAACTTAGAGTGGTAACTAACAAAAATTGTTGTTTTCTTTCTTGTTTAAATATCACATTACATTTATGGTCATAAATATGGTCTTTGTTTTATTAATGAATGAAAATCATATACAAGTTGTAGAAATCGATATGGCATGATAATAAAGTAGATTTTTATATAAAATTTGAGTATGAATTTTTTTAGTAGAGTTTGAAGTAGAAATTGTATTTTAATGTTGATGTTTTTTGTTTATTTGCTCATTTACAAAGCAAGTTTTGTATGCAAATTTTCTTATACAAATGTATTATACTGTTGTAAGTAAAAAGAGCATTTATTCATGTACACACACTCACGCATACATATTTTTGTTTTTCGTTCGTCAGCTTTTACCTCTGACGAAGTCCCTAGAGACTAGGAACTGAATTGTGTGTGTTAATCCATTTTTCCCTGGTAGCCGTGTGCACAGGGGTCCATCGTCGCACAGGCAGATAACTCCGTCTTCGGAGTTACTTATATTTTTTTTCCGTCGATGAGTAACTGACGTTTCAAGCCGGGCCTCGCTGCTGTAAAGAGCTCTATCCGTAGATGTCTTTCTTTGCTTGATCATCTGTAAAAAAGTCAAGTACCCCCGTCACGCCAGGTGACGTATAGGGAATATGGTGTTAGTGACCTCAAATTTTACAGACCTTCGGCACATGATTTTCGGGGTAATGTGGTCGGTATTATGCCAGTGCCGCTTTACTTTCATAGATATATATGAAAATACTATGAGAAATACCAGATAAATCAATAAATTTGTTGCAACTGGTATGTTTATAAAACTGTGCTCAAAAATGGGTGCGTCCAAACACGGGTTTCATTCGCGCCCAGTAGCGTTAATCTTTTAATCAGACTACGTAATTCCTGGCCACCGTCTTAACCGCCATTCTTTCCGCCATTTCTTTGGAGCTGTGTTGCTGCGCTTCCTGAATATGATTTCTGTGTTTAATTTTTATAGTTTGATGTACCTGATGAAGACATTTGCCGAAACGTTGTAGTAGTTTGTCTTGTCTTTCTTGTTTGTTAGTCTTGCTGCTCCATACCATTTTATATTTATGTTATTGTTAATATCCAGCTCTACTCGCGGTCCCACAAAGTTTTTAATATTTTATATTTGTACTGATCTCCCACACACTCATCTTCGCAAAACGTAGATTTGTTTAATAACTTTGCCTGGGTAGCTGCCGTTCTTGCCTATTCTCTTCTAATTTTGATTACCAACTGTCTTTTAACGTGCACACTCGATCTTCTGTTTTTCGCTGTTGCCCGAGAGGGCTGGACCCTAGCGAACTATAGATTTACTCAGGCCCGTGGACAAAAAATAGAACTGGACAAGCCACCAACTAGCGTGACGTGTTAAAATATAGTAGCTATAGACGGCTGACCTCATGCTACCCACAACCACCCCTGCTCGCAACGCTGAAAACTTCACCCTTGTGATTAGTTTTCCCAGAGTTGCACACAGGCCTAAGTGAATGTATAGTTGGCTGTGACTAGACCATAACCATCTGTAGATTTACAAAAGCCCGCGAGCAGAAATTAAAACCGGAAAATCCACCAACTAATGTGACTTTATTGGTTATAGAAGGCATAGGTGGCTGATGTTACTCTATCCACAACCGCTCCTACTCGCTAAGCTGTAAACGTCACGCTAGTTGGAGATTTTCCGGGAATTTCCTGTCAGACCGTAGGCCTTAATCTATAGATGTGTTTGTCTAGACATCATATCTTACAACCCCGAGACTAGGGGAAGGTAACTCCTGGAAGAAAGCACTGATTCCATGTGGGCAGTCCCACAACAGGTAGTGAGATTTGAACCCTGGACCTCTGTGTTCAGAGGCTGATGTCTTACCTCTAGACCATTCAGTCCTAGGTCTGTTTCGAACGAACTCATTTTCTTCAGTGTTGTTTGCCTACTACACGTCATGGACATTCATGAAATCGGATTCACGTGGGAGAAAAAGCTTTGTTGGAGGACGAGATAGATAGGCAAACAGACGGACGGACGGACGGAAAGACAGACGGACTAACAGAAAAACAGACAAACATACACACGGACAGACAGACAGAGACAGACAGACAGACATACGGACAGACAGACAGACAGACAGACATACGTACAGACGGACGGACGGACGGACGGAGAAAGAGGATACAGTCCCTTGCAGCAAGCGATCAACCAAGCTGTGAACATAAACTTCAGCAAGGTAAATTAAGGTTCGTCTTCTCTCTAGAACGATAATAACACGAAAAAAACCTGATTGATGAAGCAATTTCTTGGTCAGACCGGAGAAGCAAATCGGCTGCTGCATTCGTTTAATCTTAACTATTCAGCTTCGGAACTGGCTAGGATAGAGTTAATAGACTAGAAATAAACAAATTAGCTAGCATCATGAATTGATAACATTTGGATGTATAACCGCCTGGCAGAGGTCATTCTGCGATGAACTATAAAAGAAGGAGAGAATCAGGGAAGGAGATGGGAAGATAACATTTAATAAATGGATAGACTGACTTTGCAAATTCTAAACGAGTTACTGGAGAGAGAGAGAGAGAGAGAGAGAGAGAGAGAGAGAGAGAGAAAAGGATATGTTTTAACTAAGTCAGCAAGTGGTGATACTTAGATACCCCATCTCATCCCCGGGTTGGTGACGTCTGTCAGTGATGTCCCAATGACGCCCAGGTTGACCAGGTCGATACCCCGACGAGTCCCAGGTTAGCGACGTCTGTCTATGGTGCCCCGATGAGTCCCAGGTCATCGACTCCTGTCATGGTACCTCAACGACCCCAGGTTGTCGAGGTCTGTCAATGGGTCCCCAACGAACCCCAGGTCAGCGATGCCTGTCAGTGGTACCCCAACGAACCCCAGGTCAGCGATGCCTGTCAGTGGTACCCCAACGAGCCCCAGGTCAGTGACGCCTGTCAGTGATACCCCAATGAGCCCCAGGTCAGCGATGCCTGTCAGTGGTACCCCAACGAACCCCAGGTCAGTGACGCCTGTCAGTGATACCCCAATGAGCCCCAGGTCAGCGATGCCTGTCAGTGGTACCCCAACGAGCCCCAGGTCAGTGACGCCTGTCAGTGGTACCCCAACGAGCCCCAGGTCAGTGACGCCTGTCAGTGGTACCCCAACGAACCCCAGGTCAGTGACGCCTGTCAGTGGTACCCCAACGAACCCCAGGTCAGTGATGCCTGTCAGTGGTACCCCAACGACCCTCAGTTTGACGTCTGTCAATGTGGCCCCAACGACCCTCAGGTCAGTGACGTCTGTCATTAGTTCCCCAACCCACATGTCAGCGACGTCAGTCAATGGTACCCCAACGACCCTAAGTTTGGCGACGCCTGTCAGTGGTGCCGCAACGACCCCCAGGTCAGCGATGTCTGTAGTGGTACCCCAACGACCCTAAGTTTGGCGACGTCTGTCAAAGGGGCCTCAACGACCCCCAGGTCAGCGATATCTGTCAGCCGTGCTCCAACGATCCCAAGTTTAACAACGTATATTGGTACCCCCAGGACCATAGAATGACAAAAAGATAAACAACAATCCCAATCTAAACGTATCAACATAAAAATGAAACGTGAACGTAAAATGTGAAGATGAAGTTGTACAACATGAACAATCAGCAGTTCATATTTTGAAAAAGATGAACCAGATTGAGAGTAAGGATCGGAGAGGGGAGGCAATTCAATACCTAGAAATGCGTTGCTAAAATCGGATGTAATGGGCCTGAACCGATGGCGCAGTTATCGCAAGAAGTAGCACAAAATAAGAAAAAGCAGCAGAAAGTGAAAAAGAAGCGAGTGGAAGAAGAAGAAAAAAAAAGGAGCAGGTGAAGAAAAAAAGAAAAAAAAAGAGGAAGACGAGAAGGGAGGAAAAATGCGAAGAATAAGAAAAATAAAAAAATAAAAATTGAAGCAAAAAATGGGGAAAAAAGTAAAAAGAAAAAAGAACTAAAAACAAGATTAGGCAAAAGAACAGGAAAAATAAGAGAGGATAAATAATAAGGAGAAGAAGAAGTAGGAGAAAGGGAAAAAAGCAGAAGAAAAAAATAAGAAAAAATGCATATTAGAAAAAGATGAGAAAAAAAGAGGAGGAAAACGAAGAAAAAAAAAAAAAAACAGAAGAAGAACATAAAGGTGGAGTGGAGGAATGGGACGATGAGAAAGATGTAGGAAAAGAAAAAAAAGAAAATCATAATG
>JAVIAB010000156.1:14059203-14061703 GCA_032433765.1 Megaustenia siamemsis | reverse complement strand
GTTTCTAAATAAAGAAAGATTTGATTCTGTTTAGAAGTATCTACTTGTTTCTAAATAAAGAAAGATTTGATTCTGTTTGGAAGACTCTTCTTGTTTCCAAATAAAGAAAGATCTGATTCTGTTTGAATGACTCTTCTTGTTTCTAAATAAAGAAAGATTTGATTCTGTTTGGAAGACTCTTCTTGTTTCTAAATAAAGAAAGATTTGATTCTGTTTGGAAGACTCTACTTGTTTCTAAATAAAGAAAGATTTGATTCTGTTTGGAAGACTCTTCTTGTTTCTAAATAAAGAAAGATTTGATTCTGTTTGGAAGACTCTACTTGTTTCTAAATAAAGAAAGATTTGATTCTGTTTGGAAGACTCTACTTGTTTCTAAATAAAGAAAGATTTGATTCTGTTTGGAAGACTCTTCTTGTTTCTAAATAAAGAAAGATTTGATTCTGTTTGGAAGACTCTTCTTGTTTCTAAATAAAGAAAGATTTGATTCTGTTTGGAAGACCCTACTTGTTTCTAAATAAAGAAAGATTTGATTCTGTTTGGAAGACTCTTCTTGTTTCTAAATAAAGAAAGATTTGATTCTGTTTGGAAGACTCTACTTGTTTCTAAATAAAGAAAGATTTGATTCTGTTTGGAAGACTCTTCTTGTTTCTAAATAAAGAAAGATTTGATTCTGTTTGGAAGACTCTACTTGTTTCTAAATAAAGAAAGATTTGATTCTGTTTGGAAGACTCTACTTGTTTCTAAATAAAGAAAGATTTGATTCTGTTTGGAAGACTCTACTTGTTTCTAAATAAAGAAAGATCTGATTCTGTTTGGAAGACTCTACTTGTTTCTAAATAAAGAAAGATTTGATTATGTTTGGAAGACTCTTCTTGTTTCTAAATAAAGAAAGATTTGATTCTGTTTGGAAGACTCTACTTGTTTCTAAATAAAGAAATATTTTATTCTGTTTGGAAGACTCTACTTGTTTCTAAATAAAGAAAGATTTGAATAGGTTTGGAAGACTCTACTTGTTTCTAAATAAAGAAAGATTTGATTCTGTTTGGAAGACTCTACTTGTTTCTAAATAAAGAAAGATTTGATTCTGTTTGGAAGACTCTACTTGTTTCTAAATAAAGAAAGATTTGATTCTGTTTGGAAGACTCTACTTGTTTCTAAATAAAGAAAGATTTGAATAGGTTTGGAAGACTCTACTTGTTTCTAAATAAAGAAAGATCTGATTCTGTTTGGAAGACTCTACTTGTTTCTAAATAATGAAAGATTTGATTCTGTTTAGAAGTATCTACTTGTTTCTAAATAAAGAAAGATTTGATTCTGTTTGGAAGACTCTTCTTGTTTCCAAATAAAGAAAGATCTGATTCTGTTTGAAAGACTCTACTTGTTTCTAAATAAAGAAAGATTTGATTCTGTTTGGAAGACTCTACTTGTTTCTAAATAAAGAAAGATTTGATTCTGTTTGGAAGACTCTTCTTGTTTCTAAATAAAGAAAGATTTGATTCTGTTTGAAAGACTCTACTTGTTTCTAAATAAAGAAAGATTTGATTATGTTTGGAAGACTCTTCTTGTTTCTAAATAAAGAAAGATTTGATTCTGTTTGGAAGACTCTTCTTGTTTCTAAATAAAGAAAGATTTGATTCTGTTTGGAAGACTCTTCTTGTTTCTAAATAAAGAAAGATTTGATTCTGTTTGGAAGACTCTACTTGTTTCTAAATAAAGAAAGATTTGATTCTGTTTGGAAGACTCTTCTTGTTTCTAAATAAAGAAAGATTTGATTCTGTTTGGAAGACTCTTCTTGTTTCTAAATAAAGAAAGATTTGATTCTGTTTGGAAGACTCTACTTGTTTCTAAATAAAGAAAGATTTGATTCTGTTTGGAAGACTCTACTTGTTTCTAAATAAAGAAAGATTTGATTCTGTTTGGAAGACTCTACTTGTTTCTAAATAAAGAAAGATTTGATTCTGTTTGGAAGACTCTACTTGTTCTAAATAAAGAAAGATTTGAATAGGTTTGGAAGACTCTACTTGTTTCTAAATAAAGAAATATTTGATTCTGTTTGGAAGACTCTACTTGTTTCTAAATAAAGAAAGATTTGATTCTGTTTGGAAGACTCTACTTGTTTCTAAATAAAGAAAGATTTGATTCTGTTTGGAAGACTCTACTTGTTTCTAAATAAAGAAAGGTTTGAATAGGTTTGGAAGACTCTACTTGTTTCTAAATAAAGAAAGATCTGATTCTGTTTGGAAGACTCTACTTGTTTCTAAATAAAGAAAGATTTGATTCTGTTTAGAAGTATCTACTTGTTTCTAAATAAAGAAAGATTTGATTCTGTTTGGAAGACTCTTCTTGTTTCCAAATAAAGAAAGATCTGATTCTGTTTGAATGACTCTTCTTGTTTCTAAATAAAGAAAGATTTGATTCTGTTTGGAAGACTCTTCTTGTTTCTAAATAAAGAAAGATTTGATTCTGTTTGGAAGACTCTACTTGTTTCTAAATAAAGAAA